>JAUMHG010000069.1:12003316-12021574 GCA_032359395.1 Enteromius anoplus
ACAGATACAGATAATTCATATGGTTAACAGATACAGATACAGATACAGATAATGCTGTACTCGCTCATCCCTAATAGGCATATTTGAATATTGTTGGGTCCGAGCGGCCGCTTCATGTTACTGGGATGAGATCTAAGAACTCACTTAATATCAAGAATATGATATTTATTAAAGCGCTGAACTTTTGATCTAATAATAATAATAATGAGCTGTTTTATAACAAAAGAAACAAAGCAGAACATTATTGTGGTTGCTGGGTGTCTGGCATGCAACAAATGGTGAATATGATAATACAGGGATCTGATCAGTAAAGAGCTTGAACAACACATTATTGTAAGACACCATTTGTGTTTCGCTATAAAACTGAAAGCTGAGACTTTGTTATAAAATTACTAAAGATAATCTTATTGCTTTTGGGTGGCGCACTATCCAATGGAAGACATTGAAATATTATTTCCAAGCATTGTCCCGCGAATATTACACATGGTATGATTTCTGCTAATAATCCCAAATAAATGTCTTAGTAGTTTATTAAAAAGGGTTAAATAAGACACTTTCAGCACCCCCCAGAGGAATGTCGACTGAGTGTGTGAGCTGATGTTAGGATCAAAAGTTCAACGATTTAATAAATATCATATTCTTTATATTAAGTGGTTTCCGCAAGTTCTTACGTAGATCTCACCCCAGTAACATCAAGCGGCCGCTCGGACGCAACAATATTCAAATATTCCTATATCTGGTGGCCTTCTCTCAATCCGGGTCATTTTCAAGTGCACTATACTAAATACTATATTTTGACTTTTTTTTTTTATATATATTTTTTGGGTGGCACTAAAACTCGTATTACAGCTATATTTATTTGAAAAAACTAATTTCAAACGCTGATATAGGATCGCTATCACTCAGAAATTTACAAAGAAAGTTCATACTTGTCTTCTATTAATAAAGATTTTCATACATTCACTTGTTACCCAAGAGATACAGTACTACCACAATAATGATGATAGGAATTCACAACGATTTTATTAAAAGAGCTTACGAGGTTGATAAAAATGCCACTGTTGGCTTCAGTGCAGATGATTATGAATGCAAACGATGAGTTCTTGATTTGAGAATGTGTGATGAGTGCAGGATCAGAGCCAAGCGCACACATGCGGCTCTATCTCATTTGTTTAATCTAATGAACTGACAAACAGGTTCAGATGTTTGACTAAGAATATTGAGCCATTTAAAAAATGGTTTTGATATTTCACCTCTCGAGCTGAGCACTGCCTCCGGGCCCGACAAATTGCCCATGCCCGGGTCAATTACTCACATTCGAAACCAGTCGAATATTATCAAGCCATTTATTTGTGGTGTGAATCCATATCCCCTGCAGCCGATTATGTAGCATCCCTCTAAAAGTGCTCTTTAGCATTTCCGAGTGATTCATAGTGAACGCCTTCATTATTCTGTGCGGCTGGCGCTCTGTGGGCATGCTGAACAAGCAAACACACCTGAGGACTTTCCCGCTATTTAATAAAACATGAATTATTCATGTGTATGGGGGCTGGAATTACACATTGTATGTTAAATAAAAAGGCTTTCATTTGCTCTGTCTTTAAGGCTGTGTGTTTCTCAGACGTGTGCACTGACATGAGGACAGCCGGGATCAAACCTGGCAAAAGATAAAGCGGCAAATTTTCTTCATGCTTGCAGCTCGAGTCAGGAGCTCTACCATACACTGAACTACACAGTGCAGAAACTGTTTTCATTCAGAAAAATCTCATACATTTGACAAACAACTACGAAGAAACAATAAGTGATGCACTGAATTAAACATGTCATTTTTTTATATATAACATCATAGATCATTTTACTAACACATTTATGAAACCAAATGGTAATCCACAATCACGCACTTAAGCAATTGTTTGGTTGTATCAAAAAAAAAAAAAAAGAGTATATAAAGGGCCTTAATGCAAATGCAAAGTTGTGTTCCCTTATTAAAAGCTAAGCAGTTTTAGAAATTTTTTTTGGTATCTCTTCCGTGTCAAAATGGACCTAAATGTGTTATCTGCAGAAATGCATTTGTCAAGCAAAGACTATCACATACAAAGGCACTTGCAATTTTCACTTGAATGAACTCTCAGGATACGAATTAAAATAAAAACATTGATGGCATGAATGAGCACTGACTAATTTGCTCAAGAGTCTTTATAGGAACTAGCAGGGTAAATCAAGCATTCACATGAGAGTGAAGGCTTTGTGAGCATCACCTGCAGTGTAGAGCGGGACTGCAGCAGGTCTCTCCAGCACAACAGCCACAGCTGATCGTGAGATTTGTCGTAGAAGAGTTTAACGGGCATGGCGTCTGTTTCCACAGCCTGTCATTCAACACAAGAGGGGAAAGTCATTCAGTTTTGCTTGTCAAGAGCGGCTGTTGTGAGTAAAGCACCCATTGTGATTTATTCTGGCAAGTGTCATAATAAAGGGTGCGCTTTCAATCAGACCAGCAGAATAGTTTGGTAATGTACTGTAAGTATTATTCTCTTAATTATTGAACCTTGTGAAACACAGTCTGAAGTGTTCTGAATGCTAGTCATGTGATTTATTGTGATCCAATCACAGCCATTGATACTGAGAAACTTAAACAATACTGTTTGATTCATTAATTTCTCAGAAGTAAAGATGGGCAGAGCCTCTCCAGTATGTAAAAGACTGTGGAATACTTTAAAAACAATGCTCCTCAATGTCAAATTGCAAAGGCATTGCAAACCTCATTATCTACAGAGCATAACCTCATCAAAAGGTTTAGAGAAACTGAAGAAATCTCTGTGTGTAAGGAACAAGGCTGAAGATCCTTGTTGCATGCTTGTGGTCTTCAGGTCCTTAAACGACACTCATCACATTGTTCTGTCATTGACTTTACAAGTATTTACAAGTACAATGGAAGTATCGTACATATAACTTAACGAAATAGAGATTTAGTATTAGTTAAAGAACCCTCTATGAACTGCACTGATGGTTTTACAGGTGGTCAACTGACTCCCTTTTCATAACTGCAATATTGGCTTTTCCTAATGGTTTACCCTTAAGCCTTCCTTGCACTTTCCCCATGTGTGAATGTATGTAAACTTGTGTGTTCAATTATGTGAGTTAACACACAACTTTTGAGTTTCTGGTTCCGAATCGCAAATTAATGTCCCTTTACGATTTCGACCTCTCAGTGATACTGTAAGAAGGTGTTTTTCTGTGGCCATGAAAATATTATTTTTTAGAGTTTATATGAACTTACATGAATGTTCGCTGAAAGAATAGACTAGTTGATGGTAATTCTGCTACAGTTACTACTGGCAGCTGATAAAAATAATTGCAATTAATCATAATTAATAGTAATTATTTATAGACATTTCCCTTAATAGGTTACAAAGTTCCTGTGTTAAAGGTTTGAGTTTATAATGGAAGTAACAGAAACATTCACAGCACTGATCAGAAGAACATTATGAGGTGCTTCCATCATTAGTTCTAAAAGTCTTGAAATGCATTATCTTCTGCAATTTGTTGTAGTTTATTCCTCACTGAGCTCCTGTGATCATGCTAGTAACGGTTGTTAGCCGTGATCTTGTGACAAGTCCACATGACCCTTGACACGCTGGTGTTCTTTGTGTATTCATTGTGTTTCCATCAGAAATATTTTAAGCTTTCCCTTTTTTTTTTTTTTTTTTTTGCTGTCTTTGATAGCAGTAAATTATGGACAATAAAATACGGTTGGCAAATGACATGAAGAAAAATCTTATTTAAAAACTTTTTTTTTTCTCCTAGACAACAGTAAGGTTTAATGAGAAGGAAAACAAGAAACAACAAAAAAAGCTCCTCAGATGTTTCTTCTGCACTATAGAAAATGAACATGATTTAAGTGGTAAAATACTGTAAAATTGTTATGGTCCAATTGGTTAAATTAATGTTTATTTCATAAGCTGCTTGTGATGAGCTTTTTGTATTTTTCAGGTGTATTTCTCATCAGGCTGTCAGTGTATTATAAAGGGAAAAAACTGGAATATGACCCTGGAGCAACAATATGCATTGCTAAGAACTTAATTTAGACAACTTTAAAGGTAATTTTCTTAATGTTGTACCCCCAGATTTTCAAATAGTTGCATCGACTAAATATTGTCCTATTCTAACAAGCCTGAAAAATAAAATAGTGGAAAGCTTGCTTATTCAGATTTCAGATGATTTCAAAGCTCAATTGTAAAAACTTTACCGTATGACTGGTTTTGTGGAAAAGGGTCACATATTAGCACTTTAACAGATTGGTATTTTAACGAAATATGTGTTTCTACTCTAAATTTAAATCAGTAAAGGCTAAAACATTGCTACCATATAATTTCTGGCATTTGCAACAGCATTTTTATTTTTTTCCAGATTTTTCTGTTTCTCACCTGCACGACTCTCTGTGCCTGTGTGTCAATCAGCAGCAGTCTGTTCTGAAGCGGCTGAGACACGTACACATACTTGTCCCTCACGCTGACCGCTGACGCCCATACACACTCCTGTGAAGAGACGCCTGTGCTGCTGGGACACAGTTCTTCCTGCAGGAAACATGGACACATGTGTTTGTGCACTCGTAAAATAAAAGTTCCTTATTGGTGTTGATGGAATCTCTGTGGAATAAAAAACGTTTCTTTGTAGAGGAAAAAGGTACTTTAGGTTATTAAAATGTTCTTCATGCTAAAAATAAATGGTTCCTTAGAGAATCGTTGTCATGAAGATGCTTTGTGGAACCAGAAATGGTTCTTCTAGCATCACTGTGAAAACCCTCTTTTGAAACTTTTAATTTTAAGAGTCTTAAAACATGTTCAAACTGTTTGAAACTGTAATACATTTATTTTTTTCAGGACTCTTTGATGAATATAGAGTTCAAAAGAACAGCATTCATTTTAAATTGAAATCTTTTGTAATATTGTAGATGTCTTCACTATCACATTTGATCAATTAAAAAAAAAAAAAAAAAACACTTTTCACCTAAAGCCATATAACACATAACAAATTTTTTTAATGCATTTATTATGCCTTGTATATATTAAATATAATAATGCACCTTATAATGTATATATATATATTGTAAATATGACCACAGTTATAATACTTATCCATTAGTAGAAAGTATAATGCATTAAAACATGACAAACAAGCATTCAAATATTATAATATATTGCATATTAACTTACAAATAGTTAGAACACTACATACATTGTGAGTAGTTTTATAATGCATTATGAACCCAAAAATTTGTAACACTTAATTTTAGGTTCCCTTTGGGTCAGTCACTCCGAGTCATGATGGTGACCGACGAATAGGAATCTCGCTTCGAGATGTCCAATCTTCTTTGCGTGTATGAAACACGCCAATGAAATTGGCATGCGCTGATTAACATCCAGCAGCAGCTGATCGCAACACGAGTATAAACAAGCAGAGGATGAAGTGCTCATAAGCTTTTCGCTTCAGAGCCGGAGTTTAGCTCTCCAATCTACGACGGGTGGCTGGTGACACGGTGTTTGCAGCAGCAGTGGTTCCAGTGTCGAGTGGATTGCCAAAACAGTTTGCACTAGCCCACTGTTGTGTGCATGTGGCCATCTCCCCCGTGCCCCTTAGCCCACTAAAAGAGCTTTTCTAAAAGAGCAGTTCACGGGTGGTAGGTCTTTGTAAAGACGCATATTTTTATAGATGTCATACCACTTGTGCGCTTCTGGATGATGTCGTTCCCTGGCATCGGTCGACGGTCACGATCGCTGTCTCACGTGTCTTGGCATAAAGCACGTTGAGGCGGCAGCTGGATGTTAATCAGCGAATGCCAATTTCATTGGTGTGTTTTCATACACGCAAAGTAGATTGGACATCTCGAAGCAAGATTCCTATTGGTCTCCATTCCCTTCTTCAGTGAACAAGGGTTACATATGTAACTGAGACAGTCTATTAAATAGTTGCTTATTAACATGCATATTATATAGCATGCTTATTTGTGTCTTTTGTTAGGGATTGCGCCAAGACTTACATAACTACCCAGAATCCTTTCTGTCCGTGGGATGCGCCTGCGAATCTCACAATTGCCGGGCTGCAGTATGGTGATCCCTTCGCTGGAGAAGACGTAGAACATGTTCCCCACACTGAGCCCTGCAAACACACGCAACATCACACACACCGTTACACACACACACTCTTCCTTCAGAGACAACAACAGCAAACAGCGTGCCACCGGGGCAGAAAACGCTTTCAAAACATGCGGCCGTCATGTGGTCAAACAGCAATCCCCTGAAACCACTCCAAAAAGTGCATTTGCAGATCTGTCTCCTGGCAGCAAACAGCAGCTACTAATTAGCGTGTCACGTCAGCACAGAGCTGGCGCTGTCAGAAAGCAGAAGGTGCAAAAACACACGGTCTCAGGTAAACTGGGAATGATCAGTCGAGATAGTGGATGACTGCTCCTGATGATCATACGCAGGCACCGATTTGACTCTTTATTGTGATGGTCTTCCAACAGACATTCTACTGACCTTATGTAACTTTGCAAGTACATGTCAATGTATTCTTACCCTAGATGAATGATACTGATGTACAAGCACCAAACACTGATTGTAAGTCTAAACTTTACAAAAACTAAACTGGTTCCTCATATCTGGTTGGTCAATCAAAACGTTGTTTCAGGCTCAACAAACATATTGGACAAATTTTGGGCCCTTAGGCCATTTCATGTCTCACAGTTTTTTTCCCCCAGAATTGCGCAATTGTGAAGGATTAATTAAGTCTTGTTCTGGGGAAAAATATATACAAGTTTGTATCTCTGAGCTATTCTCTTAGAATTGCAAGTTTACACATGTCCTGTATGAGTTATAAAGTCAGAACTGAGATACAAACATGCCATTGTAAGAAAGTATCAGTCTTTTTTTCCCTTAGAATTGTACTTTATAACTTGCAATTGTGAGTTTATTTCTCACAATTTACAAAAATGAAGTCAGAATAAAAGTCTGTTTATATCTCACAGTTTTTTGTTTTATTTTTTCAGAATTGCGTAATATAATCTTGCAATTTTAAGAAAAAAGACTGAACTCAGAATTATGAGTTTTGTTCAACATTAAATCAAGGGTTTTTAAAAAAATTGAAAAATATAAAAAAGTGTTATTTGGGATAAAACTGTGTTGCTGGGGGAAAAGGCACAATGATTTACATTATATATATATGGGAACTCGCCAGAGAGACCAATTGCCTTTGAGCTTGATACAAAAGGCCAATGAAAATTGATTGCACTCAGGTGCACCTAGTCACTGTGTGAGTACAAGAGGGCACAAGCGGAGAGCGATCGAGGAAGAGTCCTAAATTCAAGAGTTCCTGCTTTCCTGCTCTCTTGTCTGACAGCATTTTATCAGGGCGGCTGTCAGCAGATCCTGCAGGCTGGTAGCCTTTTTAAAGGCTGGACCATTTGTGAATGGTCAATGCGTTCATTGCGAGCGTATGACCACGGCTACGTTGAGGTCCCTCATGGCACCTCCAGGTGTCCATGCAAAATGTTCCGTCCGGTGTGACAGCCGCGTGGACTTCTGCTACACTGCGTAGTCCCGTGGTCCTTCTGGAAGAGACCACTGAGTGTGTCCTGACGAGTGTGTCCTTCTGAGCGCCCCAAGAGGATGAGATGTCTTTGGCAGCATCAGAGGGTGAGTCAGATGGTGAGGCTGAAGCCGCCTCGGGACAGCACCGCGCTGCGAGGTCTGCCCCGCCTGCGGTGGATAACCGAACTGTATGCTCTTCTCCTCCGCGCCGCAGTAGTAATCGGTTTGGAGGTGCCGCGTCTGCCTTCAGCCGACCCTTCGCGGCTGGATGATTGGTTTCTGGGGGAAAGAGATGCGGCGGCGCCGCGCTCTCTCACAGTGCCATTCTTCCCGGAGGTGCATGAAGAGCTTTCCAGATCGTGGCGAGCCCCTTACTCATCACGCCTGTGCCCAGGCTCTTCGTCCCTCACCACTCTTGATGGCGGTGCAGCCATGGGGTATGCGGCGATCCCTTAGGTGGAGTGCGCTGTTGCGGTGCACTTATGCCCGTGCGGTGCCTCCGCCTTTCTCGATGCCCCCAACTGCGCACAGAGATTGCTGTCCTACTGGCGAAGAAAGCCATTGAGCCTGTCCCTCCAGCCGAGATGAGGTCGGGGTTTTACAGCCCTTACTTCATCATGCCCAAGAAGAGTGGTGGGTTGAGACCGATCCTGGATCTGAGAGCTTTGAATCGGTCTCTTCTCAAGATGCCTTTCAAGATGCTCACTCCGAAGCGCATACTAACATGCATTCGGAGCCGGGATTGCAGCCATCGACCTGAGGGACGCGTACTTTCTGCGGTTTGCGTTCGAGGGTCGAGCATAACAGTACAGAGTGTTCCCCTTTGGCCTGTCCCTGTCTCCCCGGGTCTTAACAAAGCTCGCAGAGGGTGCCCTCTCCCCGCTGTGGCAGATGGGCATTCGCATCCTCAACTATCTCGACGACTGGCTGATAATAGCTTACTCGAAGGATTTGTTGTGCATGCATAGGGACATAGTGCTTCGGCACCTCAGCCATCTGGGTCTTCACGTCAACCGAAAGAAGAGCAAACTCTCCCCAGTGCATAGGATCTCTTATCTCGGTATGGAGCAGGAGTCGATCGAAATGCCTGTCCGCCTCACCAGCGAGCACGCGCGGGCCATGCTGAACTGCCTAGATACGTTCAGGCACAAAACAGCGTTTCTCAAAACTTTTCAGAGGCTCCTGGGGCATATGGCAGCTGCAGCCACGGTCACGCCACTGGGCTTGTTACATATGAGACTGCTTCAGCGATGGTTACACAATCGGGTCCCGAGACGGGCATGGCACCGTGGCACACTTCGGATTGGCGTTTCCCCGTAGTGTTACCGCTTATTCAGCCCGTGGTCCAACCATGCTTTCCTGCGAGTGGGAGTACCCCTAGGATAGGTTTCAAGGCATGTTGTGGTCAACACGGATGCCTCCTCCACAGGCTGGGGTGCTGTATGCAACGGGCAAGCAGCCTCGGGTCCCTGGACAGGCATCCGACTGCTTTGGCATATCAATTGCCTCGAACTGATGGCAGTGTTTCTCGCGCTGCGTCATTTTCTTCCGATGCTGTGCCACAAGCACGTGTTAGTCCTGCTGGTAGCACCTTACTGGCCCTCCCGGACTTGGTTTGCAGACCTTGCGTTCCTCGCGGCAGCCCCTCCCTGGAAAATGCCCTGGAGGAAGGACCTTCTTTCTCAGGAGATGGGCACCATTTGGCACCCGCATCCCGTTGGAGCGCAGACTGTCCCTTTCAACTCTTAAAGTGTATGTCGCTGCCATAGCCGCATATCACGACACAGTGGAGGGCGCGTCCCTCGGGACGCATCAGCTCATCGTTCGATTCCTTAGAGGTGCGCGTCGGGTTAATCTCCTGAGACCACACCTCTTACCCTCTTGGGACCTAGCCGTAGCCTTGAATGGCCTGCGGTTAGCTCCTTTCGAGTCACTTCGGTCGGCCGATATAAAATATCTGACGCTGAAGACAGCTCTTCTTGTTGCGCTGGCCTCTATTAAGAGGGTAGGGGATCTACAAGCTTTCTCTGTCGACGAAGAGTGCCTACAGTTCGGCCGGCTAATTCTCACGTCATCCTAAGACCCCGGCCCGGCTACGTGCCCAAGGTTCCCACCATTACTTTCCGCTATCAGGTGGTGAATCTGCAAGCTCTGCCCCCGGAGGAGGCAGACCCAACCTTAAAGTTATTGTGTCCTGTACGCACGCTGCGCCTCTACACTGACCGTACTCAGAGCTTCAGACCCTTTCAGCAGCTCTTTATTTGCTTCGGTGGACAGCAGAAAGGGAATGCTGTCACCAAACAGAGGTTGGCTCATTGGGTGGTAGAAGCCATCTACCTGGCTTATTTATACCAAGGAGAGCCTTGCCCCTTAGGACTGAGAGCTCACTCAACAAGGAGTGTCGCCTCGTCCTATGCGCTGGCTCATGGCGCCTCTTTAGCAGATATCTGTAGAGCTGCGGGCTGGGCGACACCCAACACCTTCGCCAGGTTTTACGATCTCTGCGTAGAGACTGTGTCTTTTCGCGTCCTTGATCAGGACAGCAGGTGAGCAAGAGGACCGGCTAGCGCCGGCTTGCTGTGCCGTTCCCACGGGACCCGCCCTTAAATATCTCAGTGTTCCCTTGAATGTGCGTAACCTGAGTCGTGCCTGCCCCGCAGTCGGACTAGAGCAGAGTAGTGTGGCAACAAATCTCAATTTTCCACAGTCAGCCAGAAGGCTGCGTTTCCCTTCAATTATATCCATAATCTTATCGAAATATTGGATTTTCTTATTCCACATGCTAGAACTGTGTGTTAACTCATGTGCTCCGCCCTCAACCACCTGCTTCAGCACCACTGAAAGCAACTCTGTCTGCCCCCCTTCATTGGGCCACAGAGGGTTGAGAAGGTTACGTGCAGATCCTCCACTGACGAACTTAAAAAGTATTTCACCTGTCGGCGGGGGGTCTCCGCCTAACGCGGCCTTAGAGTCGTGGCCTGTTCCATGGGTGTTCCTATATGTAACGTTGAAGTGATTCAACTAAAAGGGTAACGTCTAAGTTACGAACGTTACCCACGTTCCCTGAAGGAGGGAACGGAGATGTTACACTTTCACCTGCCACGACTCTGAGGTCGCACCGATGCCGGCTCGGCTCTTCAGCAAAAACCTGCATGTGCACTCCGCTTTTGCCATCTTATACTCACACAGTGACGAGATGCACGTGAGCGCAATCAAGAGCACGCCAATTTTCATTGGCCTTTTGTATAAAGCTCAAAGGCAATTGGTCTCTCTGGAGAGTTCCCATATGTAACGTCTCCGTTACCTCTTTCAGGGAACGTGGGTTACTTTCGGAACCTAGACCTTTCTGATGGTTAATACCATTTAATAGGTCAGTGTCCATCTTTGAGATGATTAATGAAACCATCATATTTAGAACAAATTTGTCATAAAACTTGTTACAACTGTAAAGCCATATAAAATTAAGATTTACTTTAAGAAGTGTAAAACGCTTTCAAAATCTGAACTTTTATTTCTTTATTTTCAAAATAAACAGAAACAGTAAATTTGCTGAAGTGGTTGTTTTGAACAAGATATTATGCAAAACATATTAAGCCAAACTATGTTATAAAGTATATATTTAGCTGAAGTATGTGTGGGTCATTGCTCACCACCTCAGACGTTTATAAGAATTTAAACAAAACAAGCCACTTTTAGAATTTAATTTCCCTCAAAATGATCCAAAAATGTTCTGTTCCTGTTCTACCTGACTAACACACCAAGTCATATGAGAAGGCATGTGAACCACCTTTATGACATGAAAATACCAACACAAGCTTCATGTTCCTGTAGGTGTGTTGTAATAAGGGCATTAGCACTTCTAACTCTGCTTCAAATATGACTGGATTCATGTGAGCAACAATGCTAGTCCACACACAGGTATCAAAGTGTCTCTCAAAATGTTTGTAACATGCACACTAATCAGACAGATAACCAGACATGAGTATCGTGCAGGTTTACCTTCCTCCCTCCAGAGAATGTTGGCCACTTGATGGAAAGCATGACGAAACACAGAGGACAGTTAGTGGAAAGCAGAGAAACACACCCTGGATTACAGTGGAACTCTAAAAAATTGTGAATTCACATTCATATGACCCCTGGGCAACTTAAAGAATTAGTAATATTAGAAATAATGGGCATAGAGATGAAAATGAGCTGCAGGAGGGAATCAAATCACAATTTGGTTAGAATCACAAAGGCTGATATTTTTAATAAAATGATGCTAATTCAGCCAATGCCACACTGTGTTTGAAATAACTTTTTTGTGGCTTCATATTATAGAATGAGACTGAAAATGTTATTTTACAGTACACTACTATAAAAAAATAATACGTCAATAGTTCTGCATTATAAATGCAATTCTTTCTAACAGAACACAGAAGTATACAGGATGTGCTTATTTTTTTCAAGAGGGTGCATGCAACTGATTTTTTGAGTTTGCATACTGTACCTTGTGACAAAAATCCAAATTCAGAAAAAAATCACAGATTTTTATCATAGTAATATAGTATTTTATAAAAAGAACCTTAGACCTTTCTAAGGTTTTATTGTTATATGTATTGTTATACAGGGGGCCAGCAAGTTAACAGGTCACCCTGCAGGACATTATCATAATACTGTTAATTTAATAGTAAAATAAAATGATTACAATATTAATTTTTTATTTTAATATTTTTTTTATTTAGTAATTGTAATAATCACAATTATTTTTAATTATATTTATATATAGGCATAAAAATTGGTGCCAAATTGTAAAGCCCTACTGTACAAACAAGAACAAAGACTTTTTTTTTTGCTGAAGAAATCCCCACACATTTTAAACTTTAATCTCAGTTTTTTAAATAGAAAGTCAGTTTTTTTCTCAAATTGCACAACCCTAGTGGTAAGTGCTGATAAATGGGATCAAATGAAAATGAACTGAATCTGTGCTTTTTCTCTGAGATTTCTCAAGTCTGAGGCTTAGCTGAAACCCTGCAGGCAGATATTACTGAAGCCTTTTCCCACACAGTGGACATGCAATTTTAATCTTTTTATTTTAGAAATGTGTCTGTATCCATTCTAGTGATGTTTTTGATCAGTAGAAATAGTGTTGGAAAATACAATAAAATGAATCAAAAGAAACAAGCACCAGCAGTGTTTCTCGGCGCTGTGTACAGGAGTCAGGAAATCTTTTTGCACTGAATTTATTAGTTTGTATGTGGTTTCTTACAAGTACATTTTCACGTGGACAAATGATGCATGTAACCAAAGTGAAATTTTATTAAAAAAAATCATAAACTCATGAAATATCAATCTGATAACTCAGTGTCAGAGATATTAAAATGGCCTTGAGGTCTGTCAGGTCCCAAACATGAGGTTTAAGAAATAAAAGACTTCTTCAGAGGTCTTATTTGAAATTATTTAAATGCAAAATAACCAGCCTTTGACCTCTTCATATGGGACTTGTCACCTGTCTTTTATTAAGCCTTTTATATTCAACAACGACACTGGGTAAGAGAAAATATTGCTGATTTATTATAAGAGTTTGATACTTGTACTGTGGAGCTCATAGATAGAACACTAACTTTATTAATTTCTTGCGGATCTAAGGGTTTCATATCTTGTATTATTGACTTCTAGAATTAAGATATAAGAGAGTAAGATGAACCTCTGTCAGTGAACACTTTGAGCATCAAAAAAAAAAAAAAAAAGCATACCAGGCAACACTAAATTAATGACAAGATGCTGGGGTCTTATGAAGTGAAACAATTGGCCCGTGCAAGAAACCTGTTCATATGGGCCACTAACATGCACATTTGTGAACCAATCACTTGAAAGAAGGGGTGAAATCAAAGTATTTTTTTGTTTCTCATTGTGTATGTAAAACGTTGAATTAAGTTTATTATTGTTATTATTATTATTATTATTATTATTATTTTATTCACTTTATATGCTTTAGATATACCCTTTTATATGCATTAAAACATCCAAATCGCACATCATTATTGGGTATTAACTATGTGAAAAAAAAATAGTTTTTCCGTTCCATAATTTTCTGTTCATTTGAGGCTCTGGATTGCACATAATAATTGTTCAGTTTCTTGCACTAATCAATCATTTCGCTTCATGAGACCTCAATAAAAAATGCCACAGGTTAATTTTGTGTCTCTCAATATCCTTTTTTTAATTAATTTTTTTAAATTTTATTTGCACTCACTGACTTGCATTTTATGAATTGCTAATGACCACAAAAATCGTCTTTACTGTTCTACTGATGAAAAATATTTTTGGGTGAATTATCTCTTTAAAACTATCTATAGCGTATCTTGTACTCAAACAAAAATGACACTAGTGGGCGGAAAATAATCTCCCATTTATGCATTTGACACATTTAGATCTAAAGACCTTCATTTGAGTCTAATTAAACACTGTAAATTTAACAGTCCAGAAAATGCGTGTAATTTGGGAAACAGGGATTGGCATGTGTGCACAGACATCACAGGGATGTTCACATCCGCAGATGTTTATAGCTGTATGACCATTAAAAGCTTATTAATGACAAACTGTCCTCTCCGCATTGGTGGCTTCATTACATGTGAGCTGACTTGTAAATTCTTGCCAGTAATGACTGAACCAACAACCCACATTAAAGTGTCTACCAGTACACCTATAACCTGTGAGTTCCACAATGTAGGAAATGTGGACTGAATTGTGGAATCTGGTCATGAATATGAAATTTTATGTATAATGCGGAATGTCACAGAATTTAGGAAATTTGGATGAATGGATACATTTTAGAATGTGTTAAATTATCATTTAATTTAAAAGATGTTTTATTAATTTCAATTAGCTGATAATTCGACTCATTTTGATTTAGTAATAAAAAAAAAAAAAAAAAAAAACAGTATAATTTGTTGAAAAATAAGTGGATTTCTCAGGGCTCTATAGATTCTAGCCGATGACATATTTCCATTGACAGTATATCATCATAACATGTAAGCAACATAGTTCACAAAAACATTACAATCTGTGCTGAAACAGCTTCAGTATCATCACTCACGCGTTTTTCGTGCCGAGTCTTCCACAAACAGAGATGAGATGTCTTCATCCACGCCAACCTCGTTTCTAGCGATGCAGGTATAAGCCCCGGTGTCTTCATAACGCACACTTACGATGTGGAGCTCACTGCCATTAGCTGAAGAAATACAAGAGCCCACAGTTAGAGGATTCAGTGGATTTCCTCTATGTATCTACACACACACAGCATAGAAAAATGCCTCTAACAAAACCAACAAGCAACTACAGGGCAATAACATAAATCTCAAAAGTAAGTTTGAGGTGTTTGTTCCCACAGTCGACCAATAACATTTTTCATTGACAGAGCTTTGGGTGAAGGCATTCTTAAAACCCATAAAGGTTTCCCTGTGGTGTAGCTATACTGTGCCAAGTTATAAAGTCCAATACTTGGATTTATTGGGTGTCTGTTTTTTCATCAGGAATGGTTTCCCTGAAGTTGGGCTGAATGTGCAGTTCAAGTTGTTAACTGGCATGACTTCTTTACAAATACGTAACCGGTAAAAAATATTTTACCATCATTTACTCATCCTCAAAATTTTTCAATTGTATGATTTTTTTTCTTCCGTTGAACATAGATTTTGAAGAATCAAATAGTTGCTGGTACCCACTGACTTCCACAGTATGGCAAAACACAAACAAACTAGGAAGTCAATGATTACCATCAGCTGTTTTACGTTCTTCAAAATATATTAACCCTAACTGAAGGCAGAACTGAATCTTTGGGTGAACTATCCTTTTAAAGCTGCAGTATGTAATATTGAGAGCTACCAATAGAAATGGGAACTGCAGTACAACTTCAAAATAAAACCGTAACTAGATGAGTTGATTTATCAGTGTCTGCTCACATCTTTTTAGATGGATGTCAAAGCTTTGCAGGTCAGGTAGAATCTCTGATCTCTGATCCAGTTCTTTGCTAGATTTCATGGATGTAAAACACTGAGTTTTCCACCAGCAGGCAACCCGGGGTGTCAAAATACTATTGGTTAAAATGGCAGTGGGCAGAGTTATAGACCAAATCAAAAACAGACATTGCAACAGAATAACTGTTTGTAGCGTTGTTTATATATATATATATATATATATATATATATATTAAATACAGTTTTTTATTTTATTGAAATGTAAATAAATGCATCAAAATGCATTGTAATTCATGTGGCACTAATATCATCAACTAACACATCTTTTGTGTATTGTATTGTAAATTATTTCAATTTGTAATTACATGCAGGTATATTTTAAAATAAAAGTTGGTAGGTACAAGTTCCTTGTATAAAAGTATTCATTTCAATGGTAACATTACAATAAGATTACATTTCTTAACATTAGTTAACTATATTAAATAACAACTGAAAATACTTAAATACTCAAGTATTTATTATTCTTGGTAATGCTAATTTCAACATTTCTTAATACATTAATGCGATTTGTCTGTTAATAAATGGACCCAAGCTATCTTGAACTAACAATAAACAGTATTTTCAACTATGATTAACTTCATTACTTACTGTAATAAACATATTGCTCATTGTTGTTCAATGCATTAACTAATGAAACTTTCCTGTAAAGCGTTATTTAAATGCAAGCAGATATTAGTCAAAGACTCTTAATATAAAGTGTGACCAGAGTTATATGGTCCCACTGAACATTGTGTCCCTAATACCTGTGTACTTCCATAGTAACTGTGTATGTAGTATGTAACCACATTGTAAGTACACACCAGTACAGCTGTAATATTTCTGTAACTACACACATGTAACAACCCTCAGAATGGTGTTTGAAAGGACAAATGTGTAACAGGACTTACAGCACTTTTTGGTGACTAAAGTGTTACACTTTATATTAAATAGACAATTGCTCGGGATTTAGCATGTAATTACTCTGATGTTACACAGCACCGGGCAGTAAATATTAGGCTTTACATATAAATTGGTGTCCAGAATGTTACACTTCATATTAACCATGCACTGTATATACACTGGTATTACAGAGGTGCACCAACTCCACCCACTTTATATATCCCTAAACCTACCCAACTACACCCTCTGATCACCCCCTGTTCCAGTTACTCTTATACATACTGCTGTTACAAAATGTGATTCCTGTTACATTACTACTTAGTGAAATGAAAAAAAGTGTTGTTACCAATGTCCTGTTACACAATTGTACTCACACACACACCATTCTACATGTGTGTAGTAACAAAAATATTACAGCTGCAGATACTATGTAGCGGTGTGTACTTACACTTTGGTTACATACTAGATACACATCTAGTTACTATGTAAGTACACAGGTATTAGGGACACTTAATATAAAGTGAGACCGTTTTATTATATGCTGTGTGATTTTTAAAGACTGGTTGGGATGTTTGATGAAATGTGGGCGCACAAACACACACACACACACACACACACACACACCTAGTTACTTTGATGGTTTCACTTTTATCCGTATTGAGCTTTGATGCTAATTAAATTCAGTCGTAAAACACTACAAATGACTTTGCTTTCATTTCCAAATGGATTTCATGAATAAATAATTTTTGCATTCATTAAAAACATTGTGAATGGCTTTTGGTGAAGTGTTTACACGAGCTCGTGCATATGATTGTCTACCCAGTGCGTCTCATACAACACTTTACAGAGTCATTCATTATGACATCACCTCAAAGATTGCGGGATTCTGTCACCAAACGAATCAATTTTTGCAGTAATGAGCATGAAGCCAATTACGCAGCATTACACATAAACATGCAATCCCCAAATCAAAGCAACGCTTGTAAACTGAGAAGAGAAGCTAATGTGTGTGTGTGAGCTTTGTGAAAGTTCTCAGATGCCAGGCTCACCTCTGACGCTGTCTTGATCACAGCACAAGCATCTCTGAACACTGTCTGTGTCACACGCATGCTTTCATGTGTGTGTCAGAGATCACATACTGTACATGCAGGAGAGTTCACTCTCTCACTCTGTTCTCTACACTTCACCTTCATTCTCTCATTTCCACCACTCTATTTTTCCATCTGTCTACTGATCCCATTCTATTATCAAAATAAGACTCAACTCAACTGAGAGCTTCTCACCACTGGGTAAATGTGGGTTCATACTTTTTATATATGGATTTATACTTTCAATGCAGGGGCATATTTCCTCATTAGGTACATTTATGTACTGCAGGTGAGTTATAGATATGAAATAATGGTCACAATTTATTTTAAAGATAAATTCTCAGTATTAACTGAGAAACCGAAAGTTTAGGAAATTATAGCACTTTTTACTTCTCAGAAATCTGTCCAGATCATAACCAGATGCTAGTTATCAGTTGTTTTTTTTATTTCTTTTGTAATCTTTCTCTTCTTGTAGGAAGTTGAATGTGTTTCAGCGAAGACTGCCCATTAAAACAATACAAGAAAGCACACAGCTAATATTTCACTTTGATTACAAACACCATTTAAGAAGACTGTGAGTGAAGAGGGACAACCAAGGCCGGTTCTAGACAGGCACTTATGAGGGGGCAGTCAGAAATGTGAAGGGGGCATCAGGTGTACACATCATGTTCGAGCACTGTTTTTTCCCCT
>JAUMHG010000069.1:12024083-12034137 GCA_032359395.1 Enteromius anoplus
TTTTTAATGTGCCCCTCTGGTAAAACACTGGCCCCTTCTTGGCCCCCCTAGTAAAATTTGTCTAGAACCGCCACTGAACAACACAATGCATTAAATGCTGCATTACAAGTTATAATGAATGCATTAAGACCACTTTTAATATGCATTATGTATAAAGGCTTTAAGTGTTATCAAAATTATTAAGTTAAGTTTTATATTTTAATGATTGATTTAATTATTAGCTGAAACCCCAGGTCAGAAACCTGGATGTAAACTATGGTTTGTGGCTGTTTACCCTGCGTTGTCCATGAGTATAAATCATAAGTCGGTTTTGTGCGCTTACAAGTCTATCCATCTTTCCATACAGCAGAAAACAAAAACCCGTCGACACAAAATGACACATTGTGTCTCCGCTCTGAGCTAGGCCTGTTATTTGTCATCCCGCGAAAGTGAATTTTTCAGACTTTGTGATGAAATCATCTTTTATCTTGATGCTGTAAATATTTCTGTGGACACAAACAGAAACAGGAGAGCTTGAAAGGAGCGCTTCTAAAATATTAATGCGTTAGGGAAATGAAAGCAGACAGACAAGCACAATAAAGGGCCAGAGAAACACAAATGCTCGAAACTATCGGTTACATTAAACCTACACAGAACAAATAAATAACCTGAGCGAGCTGCTAAGAGACGATGGAGCTGAAACAAATAAATGAGAGAAATTAGACCTTGAAGGTCTCGTCTTTTCATACAGAACTTAAGCAGCACAAGCATCTGATCCAAATAACAGCCTATTTCAGGGTGTAATGGACTGCACTCAACCAATAAAGTGCTTTCTAATAAGGGGCTACTCTGTAAACAATACAGCACTGCAACAGAATCGACAGGCCCTCCGAATGAGCCCATTTGCCTAGGCCCGCTATCGTCATTTCATGCACTGTTTTTATTATTATCATCATAGTCCTTGCAGGGAGCCACAAATTCACTCCCACAGCACTGACAGCTGCCAGCGACGGCTATAATCCAATGCTACTTACAGAGGATATTTTTCATTATGCTTTATTACATGATCTGCCCATTACGCATCTGTCTGTTTATCTGTGTCTACAACACATTTAGGTTCTTTGAATACTCTGTATCATGGTGCGCTCAGGTTTATGTTCATTCATAATGTTAATACCCATCATTGTGATTTGTGTAATAGAGCTGAGTGGACACATTATGGAGACATCTATTTGATGTTTGCATTTACATCTGGAAGGTGATCATCAGATGCCCATTTTCCACAAAATATGATTCTTTAGAGTCTTAATAAAAAGTCTGTAAACATTCTTTGGTTAAAATGGCTCAATGGTAGTGTAAAAAATCTTTGTACCTTGTTAAAATCAGCTCTGTTAACAGCAAGCCATTTTATTGCATTTCCCTTTAAATGCTAATGAGCTCTGCTGAACCTGCCCTTCTAAAAGAATCTTAAACACTCAAAAGCTGCTATGTTCATTATTACATCCAACGACAAAACCCATTGATTGCTTATGAAGGCATTCTTGCCTACACCAGTGTCAATACAACGGTGGACTGATGAAAGCTCACTCAGGGCGTGTCTGAAGTAAAACACTAGTGTCAATCAACAATTTGGAGAGGGGCCTGGGTCTGTGTGACATCACAAAGACAGGAATGTGAGATCAGATATTTAAGCAAGTACATAACCAGCCAGTGTTCAAAACTATCGCCTTACTTTAGCACGATTCACAGTGGTTAGCTTATAACAATGTTTTAAATTTTGAGTAGGACGGGTAGGTTTAAACAGGAATTTCTAGCATGATACTGCATCACTGCGTCACGTCTATTAACATAAAGAAGCTGTCCTGGCTAGTATAGGTTATCACTTATGATGATCCTGCAGGTGGTGCATCATTTCTAGCCTTTTATTACAGCAGGTAGAATAACTAAATGTATAATTTTGATGGCAGATTGTAATCCAGAAGTGATTATATGAAACACATGTGAATAAAATAAAATTATATTCCAGTTTCAAATGTCTTCTGATTACAGATTACAGCCAGGGATTACACAATATTTGTATGTTAAAGAAAACCATGGAGCATAATTTACTTTTCGGGTCAAATACATTTCTTAATATGAAATTTGAATGGCATGACAATTAAATTAGACTGTAAAGAAATGGACTTATACACGCTAATACACACTCTGTATATTTAATCTGCACTGGAGCCCCACGCAATAAAAATAATACCGCAAGCAGCTGCAATTCCTGTTTTTCGAAAAGAGATGGTGACAAAGAGGCAACATTTATGGACTGCATCTACCGAGAAGTGAAATCTGCTTGGATCCGTGTGGCTGCAGGTCCAGGCCGTTCTTCAGCCAGGTTAGTTTGGGGTTTGGAATACCATCTGCATGGCATCGCAGGCTGGCAGCGACGCCTGGTTCCTGGGCCTGAGTCTCCGGGTACACCAGGATTACTGGAGGCACTAGAAGGACAAAGAGACAGAAGCACACTGTGAACAACAGAGAAAGTGATTCAAGGCCAGAACAATTGCTTTGATTTGCATTCCCCTCCTTGTGTAAGTCAGAAATGGTCATTTACTCGAATGTGAGCTGCAAACATGCGTCCCGTCTCAAGGTTCCTCAATTAGACAAAACAAGCTCTCTAACAATCATGCTTATTGTCTCCGTTAATTGAAAATCCTTGCAGTGTTTTTTTTCTTGGCAAATGTATTACAACAAGGGAAATAGGATTGTTATCTTTGCTTCAATACAGTGTTTGTTTATATGCCTTCATATGCCTCGATGAAGAACGATGCCTTGTAATTGAACGGTTGAATGATCAAAAGGTGAAAACTACTTTCCATTGCAACCGTTTCAAATGGTTTGAAGGCAAACAAATAGCCCTTTTGTTCGGCTGGAGTTTTTATACTGTATATCTGGGGCTAGTGTTGTTGGTACCAAGTCAATACTTTTTTATATTTAAAACAGAATAACACCAGCCTTTTGTCAGTGCTGTGTCATTCTGGTTCCCTCTGATTTCTGCTTTCAGATGTTCCTGTATTTGTGTTAATAGTTTCAAAAGTTTATGATTTTGCAGTACTGAAAATTTTAGCCAATCACAGACACACTTGCTGAGCATGTACTGTAAACTCAATGACAATCAGAGGATTTTTTCAGGATTTTTTAATCTGCTAAGTACCCCAGAGTTTGTTCATTGTGAGCTCTGCTCACTCACAAATAGTTTTTTTTAACAAAGTATACAATAAAGACAATATGTTTGATTATAACAAGAGTCTTCATTCACTGAAATAAAAATCGTCTTTATTGATTATAAAGGGAGCATCTTTGCTTGTTTTCTGTATATACTGTAACCTTGCTTACTATTTTTATTACAAACCTTTCATAATTTGGATATAATTTTTCATTCTGCAACATACACACTGCAACTTTTCAAGTGTAAAAACCATATTAAAAAACAGGACTTGATTTATGAAACATCATAAAAGCTGACTGAGATGATAACAAGAGACAAGACATAATGAAGTAATATTCCTCTGGCATGATCATTATATTAGCAAATATCCCAGCATTCGCTGGAGGATAAAATAATTTCATGAATGGTCTAAAACCAGTGGTGTAGTCATAAAACACAATGAACAAACACATTTTGAAAAAAAGCTATTGTTGGTTTATTTGATTAGTTGATCATACATACAATGGGTAAACTTATGATGTTTTTGGTAAACTCTCAATACCCACACTGTAAAAAATGTGCTGTAGTTAGGCAGCTTGTTGGAGTTACTTACTGTATATTTATATCTATCAAATGTACTGGCAAAAGTTTTTTTTATATAGGAATATAATAGTTTTCTTTTTGCTAGAAAAAAAAAAAAAACTTTATACAAGGCCAGTCTAAATATTTTATTAAATGCTTTGGCTTTAGTACAGTGGCAATGGGAGGGCTAATTATTTATTTAATATGATGCTTAATATTTTCTTACACATTAGTTTTCTTGTATACATGTGAAAAAAAAAAATGCACAAGCAACATTAAAATTTGGGGATTTTTCACATTTACACTTTTATATAGTGTATTTAACCTGCCAATGCTTCAATATAACAATTTCTCCACTCATTATTAACTAAAACCCAAATGTCATGTTTTGCCGCAGGACAGCAACGTAAGATTTCCCAGTCACCCTTTTGTTCCCCTTCAGTCGAGTCACTGCAACGTTACATATGGGAACTCGCATGAGAAACCAATCGCCTTCGAGTATTCAGAAAAAGGCCAATGAATATTGGCGCGCACTTGATTACAGCCAGGTTCACCTCATCACTACGTAAGAAAGCACGGATGTAGTGCACTTGCAGCTTTTCACTTCAGAGCCTTGCTGCATTGGATGCCAGTGTTCAAGTTGCACAAAAGAAGTCTGAGAAATCTGGAACTGGGAGGACTGGGAGGCTGATTGACGATCCCCGCGGGCTGGTAGCCTTTTTAAAGGCTGTTGAGACAAGCCACCCTTCGCACACCAGCTAGAGACCTCTGAGTTTATGGTGTGCTGCGAGAGGTCCTCCCTGGGCAAACCGGGGAGACAAAAGAGCAATTTCTCATGGTTGGAGAGGCGTTCTTCAGGATGTCGATCTGACGTGCCCTTCTGGGTTCGGGAGTTTGCTCACCTCTTCAGATGGGGACGAGCGCTGCCTCACGTGTCTGGGCCGGGAGCATGCTGAGGCGGCGTTTATGGATGGTTCATGTGTTCATTGCAAGCACATGACCATGGCTACGCTGAGATCTTGCCTCTCATTCGTGAGATGTCTCCTCTCGCGTCCTTCCCATAGCAGTTCGGGGATCCATAAAGGCTTCTCGGCTGAGATGGTGAGGCACCTGGGGGATCTCACAGTGACCGTGCAGAATGTTCCGTCGCACCCTTGATACCCCTAGCGACCCGTTTGGAAGCTTGGTTACAGTTTCCCAATCCCTCGCAGTGGTCGATACAAACGGTACGCCTCGGCTATGCGGCTATGCTATATCCCTCGGGAAGCACCAACTCATCGTAAGGTTCCTCAGAGGGGCAAGTCGGGTTAATCTAGCATCAGTTGAGATAAAATATCTGTCACTTAAGACAGCACTCCTGATTCCGTTGGCCTCCATCAAGAGATTTGGTGACCTTCAGGCCTTCTCTGTCGATGAAGAGTGCCTAGAGTTCAGTCTGGCTGATTCTCACATTATCCTGAGACCCTGGCCCGGCTACGTGCCCAAGGTTCCTACCACAACCTTCCGAGATCAGTAAGTGAACCTGCAAGCTCTGCCGTAGACCGCACTCAGAGCTTCAGACGCTGTCAGCAGCTCTTCATCTGCTATGGAGGTCAGCAGAAAGGGAATGCTGTCTCCAAACAGAGGTTGGCCCATTGGGTGGTTGATTCCATCTCCCTGTCTTATCTATACCAGGGAGAACTGTCCCTCTTAGGTCTAAGAGCCCACTCCACAAGGAGTGTTGCCTCCACCTATGCGTTGGCTCATGGCGCCTCTCTAACGGATATCTGTAAGGCTGCAGGCTGGGCGACACCCAATACCTTTACAAGGTTCTACGACCTTCGCATAGAGGCTGTGTCCTCCATGTCTTAAAGCAGACAAGCAAGTAGCGGGAGGCCAGCTGGTGTCGGCTTACTGCGCCATTCCCACAGAATCTGTGCGCTCTTCTCAGTTGTTCCCCCCTGCCAAGGCGAATCTGAGTCCTCCTGCCCTGCAGTGGGACCTAGATGCGGAGTAGCTCT
This sequence comes from Enteromius anoplus, assembly GCA_032359395.1. Classification (NCBI taxonomy): domain Eukaryota; kingdom Metazoa; phylum Chordata; class Actinopteri; order Cypriniformes; family Cyprinidae; genus Enteromius; species Enteromius anoplus. Next base: position 12,029,841 of record JAUMHG010000069.1, read on the forward strand.
GACTGTGCTCTGACTGGGTCTCCTTCGCCCACTAGGTTGTGGCTACAAAACCTTATGCTCCACAGTCAGCCAGAAGGCTGTGTTTCCCTTCACTTATATCCATATCTTATCAATATACTGTATTACTCAATTCCACATGTAAGAAACTGTATATGTGCTTCATGTCTGGCATCCTTATGCCTCTGCGCAACGCGACCTCAGGGTCGGGGCCTTTTCCACGGGTCTGTTCCCATATGTAATTTAAAGGTTATGAAGGTAACCCACGTTCCCTGAAGGACGGAATGGAGACGTTACATCCCCTTGCCACAAACCTGGGTCGTGCTGACGCCGGTTCGGCTCCTTAGCAAAAACCTGCTAGTGCACTACATCCATGCTCTCTTACACTCACATAGTGATGAGGTGTACTTGGCTGTAATCAAGTGCACGCCAATATTGATTAGCCTTTTCTTAATACTCGAAGCGATTGGTCTCTCATGTGAGTTCCCATATGTTATGCTCCGTTCCCACCTTTGTAACCCTAGACATTTTTCAGTGTCCTTGTTATTTTTATTATATGCATTTACCATAGTAATAACAATACACACAATAACCCCAAACCAAAGCCTGATTAAGTACATGTTATTAATAATTATTACACGGCTCTCTGGAATGCTTGATTCTGATTTGTCAGTTGAGTTGTCGGGGCTTATTTCTGCGATAACTACCGGCTGCCTGTACATTATCCCTTAAATATGATTAATAATAATTGTTAATAATCTAATTTCTTACATGTAAAAATACAGTGTTACAAGGGTATCAAAAAATAAAAAAGTAACCCATTTAGCAGCAATTTGAATCGTGCACACTACAGGCAGTAAAACTCTGACACCTTTTATTCCTTTTCATTTACAAAATTTCGATTAATAAAGAGTAACTTGAAAACTTAATATGGCACTTTGTAAAGGGTACATAACAAATATACAGCTTCATATCTATGGGTTTTTATAGATATATGGGTTTGTCAGGTAGTTCACAGAGTACATAGATGTACAGAGATGACGAGGAGTTCAAATCCTGTGTTACTACGGTTCAACAAAACAGTTCGAATCTATGTAAAAGGAAAGTGAAATGAAACGGTTGCTTCAACAAACGTGTTTTCATATAAGTTTTGCATTTGTTAACACTATGAGGTAGGTTTAGGGTTGGATTTGGTGTAGGGCTTTAAGTTTTAGCAACAGTCGCAATAAATACCTATATCAACTCAATAAATATGTACCAGGGTTCACGTATTGACCCTGTGTTTTAGCACCACTCAGTGGACATGTCTCGTGCAGTAAGGTACGTAAAACCAGTGTTGCACAAAAAGGTACATATTTTTATAAGACCAGGCTGGATTATTTCTATAGTTAAATTGTGTAACATGGACATTGTATTAAAAATTAAGGTACACTGCTGCATTTATCCATTTGACAGCTTTAACAGACGTGAAAAAAACAGCTCATGAAGGCAAACATATATGAAAGATTCTACTACTAACCATTCACCTGGAGCACGTGGGTCTGGTACAGCTCCTCATAGCCGTACGCGTGACAGCTGTAGTTCCCCATGTGAATCGTAGTCACTTTAGTGATGTAGAGGGAGCCGTCATCGCCAAAGTCCTAATTGAACGGGAAGAAAGAGACAGAGAATAAAACAGCAGGAAGTCACAGGATGAATAGAAGATGCATCAGGGGCATCCCATGAGCGTGCGGGCGCAGGGGTTTGTTCCTCACTGTCATGCTCTCTCAGCCTGATAAATGGTAAGGGTTAAAAATATAGCCAGCATTAGCGTGATTAATGAAGCCGGTTGTGGTTTTGTGAGGATGCATCCCCTCATCTGGGGCTCAGGGCCGACTCAAGGGGGATTAAAACATTAAACTGTTTTGTAGTTATATGAGTTTGCAGAGGGTAAATGATTTAAGGACACGAAAGCTCGCTCTTAAACCCTAACACACCTGCAGCTTTATAGGGCGCACACCAAAAAGGGCTCGACTGCCGTACTGGGAACAAAACAGCGATTTGTTTGTTTAGGAGGTCGTTGCTAATCCAGCGAGATGGATGATCGGCTCCAGTAAAAATGCCACTTTGCCTCCGAGTGCTGAAGTTTTAGGATGAAGAGGACAGAAGTTACTCTCTTCCAAGGACACCATGCTGTGGAAAGCCAACGTCAAAAACTAATTACTTTTTTTATTAAATAAAGATTATGTGACGATAATACCTCACCTCTGCCGTGAGGCCGATATTATGCCGCATAAGGAGGACTCTTAGCGGTTTTCATCACTGGAGCTGTATTGGCTGCCACTTTCAGATGAAATCTAATTACGAGTTTGTCATTCACGTTTTGAAATCAATTGGCAGATAATGGCTTGTCATGAGGTTTACCCGAAAGAACAGCATCAGAACTATACAGTTAACAAGCCACTAATTCAAACACCAAGACACAAGGGAAATTTTGCTGTCATTGGTTTTGGAAACGGCCACATTTCCAGAAATAAATCAGAGATGAGTGTTTGTTACACAACTGTGCCAATTCATCTCTGAGGAGAAAAAGACATTAACTGGAGGAGCCGTCTGACAATGCTTAACTAATAAACCATTAGACATGGCATGTTTTTTGGTAATGCGTTGAAGCACCATATAAATGGTACAGTATATGGATATGATGATCATTTGCTAATCATCTGAACCTATCACTGCACCATTAATATTATTAAAAGAGAGTATTTCATTAATAAAACAGATTAAGTGAAAGTAAACGAGGAAGAACTGATACAAGCTTTAATTAAATATTGTGATGTGATTTCTTTATTCATACAACGTGATATTTACACGGTACCGCACAAACACGACAGTATATGCAAAAATCGGTTTCACTTTATTTTGATGGTCCCTTTTACGTATTCTGTTGATTATAGTAACACTGCACCTACATACATACTTACTCTCAATAGAGTGCTAGCAGATTATTAGTAGACTGTTATGGCTAGGGTTAAAATAGGTTGATATGTACTTGCAAAGTTACTTATAGTTGGTAAAGTGTCTTTTGGGAGACCATCACAATAAAGAGTTAGCAGATATTAATTAGAGAGTGTACTAATATTCTAGTGAGAATTAGTTGACAAGTAGGTGCAAAGCCACTTATTGTCAACAGATTGTTCAAAAGGGACCATCAAAATAAAGTGTTATCCAAAAATGTTCTTAAAACAAAAAAAAAAAATTAGAGAGAAAGACGTATGTCAGAGCAAACTAAACAAAAAGGCAATTGCAATGTTCTTATCGCATAATTCTGAGTTCTTCTTGCAGATCTGGGTTTTGTTTCCACCATGGAATAAAAATACTTTTTTATCTTACAATTCTGACTTTATTTCATGTAATTGCAAGTTCACAATTTTTTTCAACAAACAAAGGAAATAAAAAATCAAGCACTACTGTTATTGAAAGCATTTAATTGCTAACATCCGGCACTAATTGCTTCTGGAGGAGCTGAGGTGTGTTTGCACGCGTCTCCTCACTTTAGATCACACAACAGACTCCAGATTGAGGTCAGGACTCTGGCTTGGCCTTTCTCAAATTTAGAGCTTCTTCAGTTTGAACTCTGAGCAGTTCATTTACTTCGGTGTCACTGCAGTGTAGTAAGAGTTTTACAATACACCACACCACAGCTGCACAGCCTACCATTCATGTCAACCTGGTCTCATAAAGATATGTACCTCTGTGCACTTTTTGTGCAACACGGTTTTTACGTGCTTTACTGCATGTTTCGCTGCAGTTTCAAAGAGAAATATCCACTAAGTGGCACTAAAACACAGTTGAAAACATACATGAACCCTGGCATGTTTTTATTATGTTGATATAGGTATGTATTGCTATGTACTTGTTGGTACGTATTTCACGTCTCACTAAAAAGTGCACCCAGGTACATTTATGCCATGAGACCAGGTAGATTCATGTTGTTAGATCAAGTCTCCATGTAAAGTATTTCAGATCTGACCATGTACAACAAATTCCCGTCACAATATATCTGTTTTGTCTCATATCCAAAACCCTTTTGACTTTTTACTTCTACTTCTTACATTTTAAAAATAGCCTAGTTACTCCTATTTCATTTAGCTAGTTTTCGGTTTTACATCTATCAAAACAAACATCCAGATAATTCGCTTCCTCTGGATAGAGCTAATTTGATTAAGGTTGGATGAGAAACATATTGTAACATTTATGTCTGTTCTTAGTTTAGTTTTCATGTCTTCCTGTCTTAGTTTCGTTTTCCCTTGTCAGTTCC
>JAUMHG010000069.1:12052498-12067876 GCA_032359395.1 Enteromius anoplus
TTCTTGTTTTATTAAAATCCAGTTAAGTTTATCTTGTCTCCGTGTCCTGCCTGCCTGCCTTTCCGCGCCGAGGACGCGAGAGCTCGAGCTCTCAACGAGCGCTGTACGTGACACATATGTGTAAATATCAAGAATATTTTTCATGATCTCTCCCTTTTTGAGTGACTTAAGAAAACGGCAAGTCGTTTCAGCTATTGTACGGCTCTTTTTGGAGCAAGAAAAGAGCTGCATACAAACCTGTTTGCTGATACAGTATGCGATTACAGCACTTCATATTTGAGTCAGCTATTCTTTTTCGATTTAAATCAGATGGCGGCTTTTCATTTCATAAAAGCACGCAGGTACAGATACATCAATGTGGATCTGATCGCTAAATAAAGCAGCAGCACACCTCTCCTCAACAACAGATATGATTCGAGGAATCATTCATGAACGAATCAAGCCTGCTGATATCCAAAGTGGCTGCAAAAATGCACATTTATCAAACCTTTTGCCAGCCTCTGAAACCTGTTAAGGATTGGGAGAATTCCCAGATGCACATTTACACCTCCTCCTGCTTTGCTCAAATGCGTTCTTTACAGAGATAGCGATGGCTCAGACTCTTCTGGATGATTCACATTGTGGCACGCGTAACAGGACGCATGACTGATTTTATTCTGGATGACAGCTGGCTCTTCACATCGTGCCACAGCGCATGCAGGACAGGACAAGACAACATCGGTAATGACAGCAGTGGCTTGTGCCCATCTGTTATGAGGAGAAAAGGGCATTAAAACTTAAAGCCGTTTCAAGACACGTGCTAATTCATTAAACATGCGCGACTGGCTTCCTTAGTTACCACGGAAACCATCCAGGTGCAATTAGTCACAAAAGCTGATTTGGGTAAACAACAACTCCAAAGAGCAAGAACTTCACGCGCCTGCCAGAGCGAATACAAATGTACTGTATTCTGCGAGTACTTCCTAAAGCACCAAAATGCAAGACAAATGTACGCCTCAAACCCACTCTGTGTTTCATGCATCTGGAGTGTAATCAAATCATCAAGCTTTATTCACAAACAACTTACAGTCCCTTGCGAAAAAGAAGTCTGCTTAATTGTATTTAAAGTGCACTCGTAGCATTGTACTTGCAAATAATGAAATATTAATGAAATAACAGGCTTCTTAAGTGAATTAGAGTGTTTTCCAATGATTACGTTTGACATTATTGCTAAGTGCACAAATTAAAAATGTTACTCTAAATTTGTCATGCTTTAAAGTTGTGTTAGCTAACATACTAAAGTAAAGTACTCAACTCTAGTACATAATTTTACATTATACATTTAACATTATTATATAGAAAATGTGTGCAGTGCACTTTAACCTTTTTTTAAAAAACAAACAAACAAAAAAACAAAACAATAAAAGAAATTATTAAATTACATACATAGTGCATTTAATATCAATGTAAACTAGTATAACTTTGCATTTAATTGCAATTAGTTCAGTACACATTTAAGTATATTCTATAAACTACATTATGCTTAGGGTGACGCAATAAAGCATGGGTAATTTTCACAAGGGTAATCTTAACAGCATTTCGAGGCTTAATAGATGCATTCTTCATTTGAAAGTATGCAAAGACATAATTCTGCCTTCTAATACACCTCATATAAGCAGCATCTCCTATAATAAATCAATCTCAGAACTTTCACAAAAAACAAGTCAGCTATCTATGTTCATGTTAATAAAAATGCACCCTTCGACACAATATTTGCTTGTAGCATATATTAATGAACATTATTATAGTACTTAATATTAGAACTAATTTAGCCACATGCTAACATCAGACTTGACTGGAATCACAAATCCAGGTTTTTTTTGTGGTGTCTGGAGCGGCTCCTCCGATTCACTTGAGCGAGTAAGTGAGGTGCTGACAGCAGAGCTGGTGTCTCCGTAAGACATGTTTAATTAACTCCTTGTCGGATTCAGTAATTTAGCCCCTAGTAAGACTCGCGACCCCCTCTGATATGCAAAACCCTCTCCTGACCCGCCAGAATCGGTCAGAGAGGACAGACCTTCAGCGCCGCTCTCAGGCACAGGAGCCCTGCTCTCAGCGGGACCTCTTTCTCAAGCAATTATACCCGCTCACTCGTTCCTGCACCCAGCTGCTCTTTATCTCTGCCTCTTTGGCAGCGAGACACTTTGTCGGAGATCATCGATCGTTGATCTCAGCCGGTCAGGCTTCGGCTGGTTAGATTCAGCAGGTAGCGGTGATTATGTTTTGGAGGCTCTTATATTTGTCCTGTCACAGCTCAGGATAGTCACTAGTGAAGGCTTTTTGGTTCCCATGCAGACTCTGGATTAATGCAGACAGCCAGTGACAGCGCAGCTAAACGTCTTTATAATTCCAGCGCTAACGGGAGCCGTGAAAACAGAGCGATGCTGCCGTTGCAGTGAAATCTGCTCACTCTTTCTCACGTCCCCCTCCTGCCCTTGTGAAGCGCTTTAGTTTTATTAAATGTTCACTTATGGTGTATTTCAAAGCCTAAAAGAACAGACTGTTCTTTCAGATATGATATAAATGAAATAAAAGGCAGCTTAGGTGAACTGTTTAGCATGACAAAATGTGTTAAGAAGTGTACTATGTAAAAGAAGAGTAAAACTGTGAATTAACTTTTAACTATAACGTTTGCCTTAGCAGAGTCCCAATTTGCTGCTTGTTAATATCTAGTAAGAGACAGTAGTTGTTAAGTTTAGGTTCTCTAAAATACGATCATGCAGATTAAAACATTAATACATGTGCTTTATAAGTATAGGCTACATTATCCTAGTATAATGCATGCTTATAGTGAGAATTGGTCCCTCAACTAAAGTATTACCATTGTTATTAGATATAAAATTTTACTTCATAATTACAAATATAATTTTAAATATGACATACAATTTCAATAGGAGTGATGTTAAAATGTATTTAAAGCCTAAGTTTGTCAACAATGCTTTTCAGTACATTTTTAGCAGCGCAAACAGAGAATCATGAAATTACATATAAAGATGTACTTAAGTGGTTCAAAAAGCACTCTTAAGTTCAACTAAGTGCACATCTAAACTATAATAAATTCTAATTTACTTAGAAATAACATAAAACCAAGAGACTTATGTTTAAAAAACCCACACAAAAAAAACACACAAAAAAAAAACAATCATACTTTTTTCGGATTGAAAATTAGCCAATGACATTTGTGACTAACAGTTGCTCTTTATTTTAAGAACCATTTCTCACTAATTAATATGCATATTACTTGCACATTGGTTGTTCATATAAAGCACATATTATTCTGCATGAACATAATTCAGATCCTTTAATCCCTTAATCCGCACCGTACTTAAATTTAACCACTACTTTACTAACTATTAATATGCAACAAATTTGTAGTTTATTGAGGCAAAGATTGTAGTTAAAAGTGTCTTACATTTTCCCCAGTGTTAGAGTTAGGAGTTTGTTCAAATCACTAACCCTACCTAAAAACAATAACAATAGTTTCCTACTGTTGTCATATTTTTGTCCCAGAACTGAGGTTTATCATTAGGCTTATGTTTTATTTTTGGTGAAAGCACTGAAATCCAGCACTGTCAGATTAATTCAAGCTGCAGTCTTTTCAGATTAATGTTATATGGGCTTTACTCATATTTTTTTGCTGCATGATCTGCTCTTATAAACCCGGCGTCTGAATAAACTCTAAAGCGCAGCGCAAAATTTAACAGCGAGTGACCCCTACATAAGATTTCCACACTTTATTACAGATGAATTCCCATGACTTTCCATGACCTCTCCAGAAGTTTACACTGCCTAATCATAAACATTCAGTTAAAAAAAAAACCTGCTTTAGTCCAAATTGTATGGCGGTATCACATGAATTTCTGAAAGCAATCCAAGAATGCATTATGACAATTTCAGTAAAAAAAAAAAATTAATTCTTCAGTTAAAATGGAGAATAAGGTATTTTGAAGGATACTGGCAACTAAAATATAGGTTAAATACAATCCAGTGCTGGTTAAAATATGCACAAACCCAGCTATTGGGTTATTTTGACCCAGCGGTTGCATTACCAACCCAACCACTGGGTCAAAATAAAAGCTGGGTTTGTCCATATTTTACCAAGCAATGGGTTTTATTTAAACCTGTATTTTTTTAGAGTGCTTATGTTAGTAATAGGCATTCTAATAAGCTACCGGTGTTGCTTATGATACTAACATATTATTGTAGCCAAGTTTGTGCTGTTTACAGTGTTATTAGACTTTAGCCACTTATATGTTTATAAGCTGAAAAATTTAAAAAATTGTTCCCATACTAAATTGCTACTGAATTTTCATTTTTGGTTAAACTATCCCTTTAAACTGTTTTAGCCAGCAACTGACATGCAAATTTCACATAATAATGAAATACATCTATATATATTTTATAGATTATAGTCTCTAAATTAATAAGTTATTTACAAAGCAGTTATTTAGGAGTTGTCAGTGGTTCATAAGATCATTTACAAAGTGTAAGTAAATAATTAATAACGTATTTAAATTTACATGTATAATATTATTTAGACACATGATAATAGTTGTTCAGTGTGTTAATAAATGCTTTATTAACACATGTTCCTGCTGTAATTCATGATAAAGTCAGGTAGTTATAAAGCATTTAGTAGTTGCCAGCCATCTTTTTTTGTGAGCTCATCAAGTGAAGACTATTTATACCTTGTAAAGCATTTATAAAGCAGATCTAAAGACTCATTTATCTTCCTAAAAGTTAAACAAACAAAACACAGAAATATTTAAAAAAATAAAAGTGTACAACTGTACACTTGATAAAAATTAAAAATAGACCTATGCAAATTCATATTAAAACATTTTTATTCAAGTGTACAGTTTTATTTTTTGCATCTTGACAAAATTATTTCTGTGTTCTGTATTCCTCTCTGTTGTGTTTGTTTATTATTTCTGAGCCTTTAAATCTCCTGCTTATGTTTATAATTCAGGAACGAGGCATTTATAGCTGTATTTATAAACTACTTACTAATGACTATTAATATTGCGACAATGCTTAATAAAGGATGAGTTGATTATTTACTAATGCTACCTAATTATTCATAGCATGCAGTTATTATGAAGTGTTACTGGGTATTCTATAATCTGAAGTGTCACAAAAAAAATCAAAAAAATCAAAAAAGTAAAAGTAAAAAAGTAAAAATCAAAAGCTAATGTACGTTCGTATGTTTCTTCTCCAGCTCACAGATGGTTGAACGCCATGCTTAAGGCACATAAAGCATTAAAACTGATTTTGCTTCACACAGAGAACTATAGAAATAACTAGCGCCTTTCCCCATGGATGGAAACGTGCCGAACAAACAGTGGAGCGTGGAGTGGGATCTCCCGAGGGACGTTTGTTTGTATAAAACACCTGAGTTGGTCAATTGCAGCAGTGATCCTTCCTCCCTCATTGCAGATGACACCATCCAAAATCCCACTGCGGCAACACGCTTAACCTTGAGAAGGGCTTGACCAGTGCAATGTTTTATTACACCGACACTCGTACATTCAACCTACTCACCTGAGAAACAACCCTGGCCAGCTGGACACAAAAGCAAAGGGACTGTATAATGACAACAAGCAGTTCGCTAAAACCCGTCATTAGTGAGGTTAACAACTGGCACTGGTTAATGGAGCCCTGTTTTTGCCCCAGTAGTTGAAACTTAAAGTAAGGGTCGCAAGGCATCTCTAATACTTTGATTGATCTCCTGGTGAAATGGATGGATAATTTTAGTCACAGTTGCTCATTCAGAGGACTGGGACTGCGAGCCGCATTGGCAATTCCTGAAACGAATGAAATGAGGGCGTTTGCTTTATGCGGCGTGGGACGATGGATGATACGAGATAATCTGGGCTTGCCATCTCATCTCTCTTTTTCAGCCAAAAGCACTCATCTCTCATCACCGGGCCATGATTAGCATTCATTGGCCCAAAGGATCAGGTGCTCGCTTCACCGCAAATGTGCAAAGCGCTTCAGAGAGAGACGTAATGGTGTCTGGCAGACAAAAAATCTGCAGACCTGCCACATGGTGAGAGAGGCTTGTTTGTGCTGTAGGACTCACGGAAGGCTGTGTAGAGCTCCTGAAGAGTCAGGTGACCATCGTTGTTGTAATCGTCATAACGCAGTAGGTCTTGCATGGTGCACTCCAATAAGATATTTTCCAAATGCTCCTTTATTGAGATCTGTAAAAGAACAAGAATAATTCAATTCAGTTACCTAAAGAGCTGGGTAGTAACCAGAGTTGCACTGTAAAAAAAAATAAAAATAAAAAAAATCTTATATTTCTGGTAAAAAAAATAAAAACGGCAGCTGTGGTTGCCGGAGTTCGACCGTAAGAAATACAGTAACAACATTTTTGGTTTTGAGATAAATTTACTGTTAATAAATAACGTAATTTCATAAGGCTAACTGATATAATATATATATATATATGTTAATACCAACCTATTAAATTACTGAAATCTTTTTCAAAAGTTTTGTATCTTTAAAATACACTGATAAGCACCAAATGTAGGTGGTGAAGGGAAAGTCACATGATGAATCAAAGCCCATCACAAGCAGCTTTTAAATATGAACATATATAGAAGGAGCTCAGTGTTATTCACACAAGCACTGAACACCATCTTGATAAGAGAGAACTGTGTTCCATTTGACATGGTCCCTACACAGTGTTCATTGCTCCCTTCTCCCTGAGCAGGGGAAATGTACTGTACATAAGTGAATACAATTTAAATTACGTCTTCCACACATAAATGCACTTTAAATGGAACGTATAAGTTTGCTTCAAACTGCAATCTTGGTGAGATATCCGGTGATGTCCACTTTGCAAGGCACATAGATAGATATAGTAACTCACCCAAAACTGGTAGTAACTGATGAAATTTTAATTGAATAATCAAAGTCTAAAAACTAAGCATTTGTAATTAAAGTATTTTACATTTTAAAATGTTCATAATCAGAATACAGTTATTTTTTTTATTGATTACATGATTGCATATTACAGTATCCTCACAATTCTCCCTAATACTTTGTCTGTTAAATTTCCATAAAAATAATCATTCATGTGTGTCATTTAACTTTAACTATATTCACAAATGTGGTATGAATACATTTGCAAACCATGCCTCTGAATTTCAAGAGGAAAAGCACATCTCAAGCTGCTGGAGCACGTGTGAAGCAAAAAGTTCTGCAAGATACTGTTGATTCTGGAAATCTGGACTAAAATATTTCAGCTTTGAAGACTTGGAAGACTTTGGACATGTAATGTTATTGCTGTTCTTTTTTATGTTTGTAATATAATAGGGAGAGTCCCAAAAAGTGCGTATTAATATATATTTATATGCACTTTCGTGAGATTGGTTGAATTTCAGATTAAAGCTCTCCTGTACAAGGACACTGCTGTTGATGCTGATTGGTTGCCACACAATATATGGGTGTTAAAGGAAAAATTCACCCCAAAATTAAAAACCTGTCAATATTTGTTCAGCCATACGTCAGTCTGAACCTGTGTGCCATTTAGATTTCAATCATGGCAAAATCTGCGTCAGCAGAACCTGATTCGGGTTAAAGATGAGCTTCAGTAGAGGAGAAGATAGTGAAACCAGAGCTACTTTCAGTCTCAATTATCAACTGTATTGAAAATTAAATCAGGGCATTAGTATTAATATACTGCACTATTGATTTATGACTATTTTTCTTCCCTTGTGAAAAAGAAGAACGTATTAAGCATAATTTTATGAAAAGCAATATAATTGAAACCATAATTTAAAAGACTATACTTAAAGGAATAGTTCATTTGGGGACAGTTTAATCACTGTCAGGCCACAGTGGAGTGGATTACTTTGTAGATTATTGTGATGTTTTTCTCAGCTGTTTGGACTCTCATTCATCAATGTCTTGGATGACCTGAGGACATTTTCATTTTTTGGGTGAACTACTCCCATGAAACGCAAATTACACATTATTTTAAATTTGCATGAAAAATAACTACAGTTTAAATGTAAATGTAAAATAAACCCCTTGGAGTGGAGTGAAATTACCATCTGAAGGTACACCATCCCTTACTCATATTCCCTCATATTTTCTTGAACTACAAGCCCATGGGTCCCTCACCTCTGCCAGCTCCTCACTGCTCAGACGGCCGTCCTGGTTTCTGTCTATATACTTGAACATTGTGTCCACCAGGATCCTCCTCTGGGCCATGGCGTTTACTTCCGTGCCCTCCGTGGAGGTCCTGGGCTGCATGTCCAGCAGCATGCTCTTCAGCTTGTTGTACTCCGCCATGGTGCACGTGTCTCCTGTAATACACACCAGAGGAATTTAATTAGCTGGATACGACCGAAGGCATCTATGCATTTGCATTTATGCACGGGAGGGTGTTTGCGATTTGCATTTTTGGACAGTCGTTCAGTGCAGGGGTCCCAATTAATTCACTGTAATCCTGCGATTTACACCCAAAGACAAAAGGTAAACATTTTCATTTAGACACTTTAGCTGTATCACAGCTTCTTTCGGCGGCGAGGGATTAGCAAGCATGTTTTAAACTGTCACATTAATTCCCGTGTGGCTCCGCAGCACTTATGTCTATAAAAGACGGCGGGGAAAATGAGAACCATGATTAATCAAGTGTGGTAGTGACTGTTTATTCCTCATTGGCAATAAAATTATGCAAACACAGCCCACCCGCTGAGGTGCTCTTTAAGACCCCTCGAGTGGGAGGAAGATTGTTTCTTGTATCCGGCGCGGAGGCAGCGCAGAAGACGACAGTGTATACAAAGCTCTGCTCTACTGATGAGAGGAGGAAATGTGGTATGAATCAGTCATTAGGTGACACTCCTCTACACGACGGATCAGAGCCACCCGCTGAGAGGAGTCTCGCTATGTCTAAAGAAGAAAACAGCAGTCAATAGTAACTGATACTGAATGCCGGCAGCGTCTGACCACCACAGTAGGAACTGGACAATCTCAAACACACACTGTAAGGCCAGGGCGGTGTTCTTTATTGGCTGCATGCATACTGTAAAGTTTCAGGAGTGAAACTGCATTTAAAAACAGCAGTGATTTCCTTAAATTACAGCTTTAAACTATAACCATGCTATTTTTGAGCAGCTACTGAAAGTATAACATTCACTGATTTTAACAAAACCACCATCGACAGAGACAGTGTACTGTGTCTATTTTTGGAAGGTCGCTTTGCACAGCGCAATTTTGAAAGGGTTGCCATGTCTGCTTATTATTATTAAGCTTTATTGGGCTTGTTGGTTGGGGCTCAGCTCATAAAGCAAACCATTTTATGGAGTTAATAAAGTAGGCAGGTGCCGATTTTGATATGGGGCCTATTTCCAAGATAATGCATTTGGATTTGAGTTTAGTATGGGCTTGCTCTTATTTGTTTTGTTTTTTATGGCAAGATTTGGCAACACTAATGAGTTGAATTGCACCTTTATGGCCCTGTGATTTCTTGAACACGCATACAGAAGAGACACATCTCTTATCCATGTTTAAATATGTAATTTGCTTTTTATAATATTGCTGCAAATATGGTTGTCACAACCTGGATTTTTTAAGAGTCAATTCATTTGGAGGATATGGTTGCCGCTCCCATAAATAACTGTGTGTGTGTACAGAACAGGATTAAACACTAAAAAGTGAAATGGCAACTGAATTTATCTATTAAACCTTTCACGTTTTATTTTCAGTTTGAATTGCCTACAAACTGATGCACACAACACAAATCATTATTTACGGATCATGAGCAAATATTTATATAATTCCTCTTTGGTTGTGTGATTGTGTTACTTGGCTAAACTAATGTTAGCAACCTGCTACATATACAGATGAGCAATACAACAATAGAAAAAAAAAAATATTTTCATATTCCACACTAAGTTAATGAGATCGCAAGAAAACATACAGTACAATTATGTTGCTAAACTGCTGGATAAACTTGACACTAAACAGCTTTGAGAATAGTTGAGAAATAGAACTCACATAGAATGAAATACTCACACACTGTTTGACATGCGCATATATTATTATTATTATTATTATTATTTCACAACTGTACAATTATAAAAAAACAAAGATTTTTCTCTTGTTTAGCACTTGCTGAGTATCAATTTTAGGCCATTCATGGCCATAAATGTGTGACAATCCTCTTAAAGAATTTCAGAATGCTAAAATATCTGTATATTTATAGAAATTACACCAGCAGCAGATATATTAGAGCTTATTATTATTCATTACAGGAGAAATCATTCTGTTTTGCCATTCAAAGGCTATTTCCGTGTTCTTCTTTAGCACATATTTGTACAGGACATAACCTCAATGTCAAGTCTGTCTGTTAACATCACATCAGGGTCATCTCCATACACAAGCCTGCTCTTTTTACCCACAATCCCACCTTGATCAATCACGGACGAACAGGAAGGTGTTCCGTTTGGTACTTTTCAAACACGGTAATGAAGTACATCTATCACTCAAGTGCTAAGGGAAAGGTCAGTGCTGGAACGTATAAATTGTTATGACATGCCATAAATCTGAGTTAATCCTCAAATATTTCCTTTTTTCTCCATGAAAGGTCTCACACGGGTCTCTTACGGTATAGCTCTTCTTCTCTTTCACTTTTACACACACACACACACACACACACACACACACACACATATCTACCATGAAGCACATTTCAGAGAGAGCAAATCATATGACTTTCATTGTATTGCTTTACTGGATAAAATGTTTTCTTTTTTTTTTTTCTTTTTTAATGAATGAATGAATGTTCATTAAACATTGCGTTAATTAAGTTTTCATTCAATAAACTGAACTGTCAGTATTGTATTGGCCAACCTCTGAGAATATTAATATTGTTTTGAAGACACTATTCTTCTATCACGCCCAGCTGGAGCTGCCAGTTAAAGACTGTGGTTGGCACTCCAGCTTTATATGTACTCTATGTGTTTTGTGTCTGTTTTCATTCCCAGACTCCATTCCCCAGCATGCACCTCTCCCCCATAGCTGTTGCTAGTTTGGTTCAATCATTCAATCAGTTCCACCTGTATAAATATATATATATATATATAGTTCCACCTGTTATTCTTTTGTGTTTCGTTGTCTTGTATTCTGGATTCCTTGTTGCCGACTTTTGCTTCCCTACGGACCTTCGCCTTGCCTACTCCCCCGGACTCTGATATCAAGGTATTTGACCATTGCTTTGGATTTACGTCACTCTCCTGTCTCAGCCTACGTTGTTCCTGTAAGCCGGTGTTTATTACTTGTCTGTGTTTTGACTACGAGCCTGAATAAACCCTGTTAGCACATGAACTGCTTTGTTTTGTGACATCTTCAAATAACTTCTTTATCGTAACTGTATTTTTGTGTGAAAAGGAATAAAAAGTGTCAGAGTTGTACTACCTCTAGTGTTCATTTTATTTTGGAAACTCCATTGATATGTACTTGTTGGTACGTATTTCATGTCGCGCTAATAAGTGCATCCAGGTACGTTTATGCCATGAGCCAAGGTAGGTATTGGCAGGAAATACCCTGCTCTCTTACAATTTAAATATGCATGACAGCTATAAACCCATTTTTTTATTTATCTGGTCAAGTTGGCCCTCAAACTCAACACACTACGAACAACTCAATTTTAAGGTTAAACAGCACAGTCAAATCCCATGGCTGAGCAGACGCAACAATGGCATGTTGACAGAGCTCCGGTTTAAACACTGGACCTCTAAAAACAGCAGCGACCAATTCAGTGCTCTATTAGATTCACTCAGATCAGTTTCTCTCTGTCTTACTGTCATGCTGCTACCCAACGGCCTTTAGCTCATCCAGAACAAGAGATAGCAAGCGTCTCTGGTTTCTCTGGAGCTTTAGAACCCATATCTTCTGACCTTTAACATATTTCTGTTTACATCTCATTTCTACCAAGAAAGAAAAGTTCATTGGCATTTTGTGTGACTAATGAAGACTTGATGGGAATGTAAAGATGTGTTATCTAATCAAACAGCAGATTTCACAGCGTAATCAGCAGAAGCTCTTCTGTTCCTGAGTGTTTCGGGACGCTCGTGAAGCCATGCTGTGATGAATAACTGATCAGTGATGTTCAGTACATCCTCGACTGGAGTTACACAGCAGGACGCCATGCATGGACATGTATGATCAATCAGTTATGGTGAATACACTGAATAAAATCTACATAAACCCAATTTATGCTCATACAGAAGCTCACGTGTGATTAAGAAAATTTCGCTGATTTAAACATACTGTATGGCAAGCCCTTTTCACATTTCATACAACTTATTAGCTAGTACCTATTTTATAAGGTACTAGTATTTATTCAGCAGTTATTAGCATTTATTCATTAGGTACGAGTAACATCTTTTCTCAAAATTGCACATTTATATTAAACAATTCTGACTTTGTAACTTCCAATACCATCTGATGATTAAGTACTAGTATCCAATAATAGGTAATAATATCTACTTAATAGATAACAATATTTAATAGATAAACTAAATAATAATTACTAGTATTTAATAGAGCAGATACTAGTACTTTATAATGATTGAATGATAAAATAGCTTGCCATAAAACCAGGTGAATTGAATTTAATGAATCTAAATCCTTCATATCATGTAAGGACACAATAAAAATGTGCTGTCATTATCCTGAGGAGCTATTTCTACCTGATCTGCCCTTAATGACCTTCATCGCTTCCACCTAATGTAGTCAGGCTGATTCACGTTAAAACCATATTTTTGACTTGAATAAAAGCAATTCATTTATGAAGCACTTTCTGAAATCATCTGACAATCTGTTTCTCTATAGTGCTGGCAATATCTCTGGAGTCTGTACGGCAACATGATCAAAAAGCTTTTCCTGAGATAATTGCTGAGAGCATAGCATGAAACACACTTGTGAAAGCGCACTCTTGAAGTTCGAAAAGGAACTCTTCAGAAGCAGAAGTTTTATCTATCCATTTAGTTCAGTATATTAAGTGAGAGAATCTGGCCTTTGACAGCCAGACAGACAGTTTCTGTACATATATAAGGTTATAAGCAATACGGCTAATCCCTGTGGATAAATGTCACAAGCTGCAGGAAAGAAGCGCTGCATATATTTAGGTCTCAACTAGTGGTTGCTATTATCCTGTCAGGCATGGCATTTAAGATCAAAACACAGTATTATCCTCTTCAGATGTTATGAGTACGTAATAAATACCATAAATAAATGCTTCTTTCTCATGTACACCTGAGCAATGGATGCTGTAATGTAACACAAGCACCAAGGTGAACCCTTTTCCCAGGCATTACACAACTGGACAATAACCACATAAATCCCCCCCAAGACAGAGGGAGAATCACATGGCAGTTTCCTGACCCCAGATCTGTCACCTGACAAAGGGTTTGTAGGTGGAAACAATTGCACGGCTGTCAAGCACTAAATGGATTAAGCAGGAGCAGGAGGAGCAGCACAGGGCTTGATTACAGTCTCAGAATCAGTGTGTGCTGCTGCAGGACACTGTATGTGCACTTCAGCGCTTCTAGGGCTCAATCAATAGCACTCAGCCTTTAGCCTTCGGAGGAGTTCTGGGTTTTAAATGGACTTACAACAGCTGCTGGACACATCGGCCCGTTCTGTGTATAGGAAGCCATCCAAATCCTCAATCATAGTGCAAAGATGTGAGAGAGTGCAAGATGTCTTTGTAAAGAGCTACAGACTACAAGCATACTTATGAAACATATATGCTTAACTCTGAACAAACAAGACAAGGTTAGACAAGGTTTCGTGTCTAATTATTTACTTTTGTCTCAAGGAGAAGTGTAATAAGCAGGTTCCAGCGGATGTTTTCGTAGGGTCAAGCCCTTCTGGATATATCATCATCTAAACTTTAAATGTAATATTAAGTAACAAAGTGATTTTTTTAAATGCAAGTCAGCAGCTATGGCACTAAAGTATATATACTGTGTGTGTATATATATATATATATATATATATTGTATGGTTTAGGTAAATTAACAGCACTTTTTTAAGGATTGAATTATCCCTTACACTTTGAAGTTACTGTAGGTCTTAACACAACTTAAGTAGAGCAAAAATACATTATAATCTGTTTTTCTCTCAGCAACTAATGTACTTGTCCATTTTTATCAAAAGCAGCCGCAAATATGGCTGATCTGTCACTATGCTTTTCCTTTTGCTATTGAATCAGAGCCATTATTTTCCCATTCGCCCCACAGAAATCACTACAGAATATGCTGCAGTGACATAAAATACAGAGCATGCAGAAAAAGCAATAATATCAGCAGATGCAATTCTACATTTTCTATTGAGAGTCAAGGTTAGAGACACCTCAGAACAAGCCGTCTCATTTCAATAAACTGTGGGTCACAAGCACATAAACATCCATTCATCTGAAACACTCTTCAGTAACAGTAGTTGGTCCAGAGCCTGTTCTCTGTCCCCGAGAGGCTTCTAGACTGATGAACGGCTCCAGACTCGTTCAGGTAAACAGGGTGAGTGAAAGTCACCGGCTGGGGAGTAGAACTAATGAACGATCTAATTAATAAATCAGCATTCACACGCAGATGATGCTCTCAACAACTGAGTCTCATTTGTTAACGTAAACTGGGTCAAACGTGTCCCTCGGTGTTGGACAAATCCTCACAGACATGTCAACACAAGCGCAGTTATGAATGAGCACATTGGAAGAGATCTGAAGCTGAACTATTAATGTGTTTAAAAGGTTATTTGCCTGACAGAGCACAACATTTTTAGCAATTTAAAGTCGGCAGCTTTAACTACCCATTTTGTTTCCTTTAGACACTGTAAAATTGATTACCTACACTTGTTATCTTAGCTATTTCTTGATGATTTAAACCACAAAAACAACTGGGTAAAGTTACTTCTACAAGTAATGCATTAAAATATTTCATTACTCCCTAACAATTAATTGTAAATGCATTTGTATGTAAAGTAATCTGTAATCCTGCTGTAATGCAACTTTTTCTCATCTTGGCTGCCTTGCTTGTTTTTTTTTTTTTTTTTTTCAAAATATAAGTCACATTTGTTTTCAAAATAAAAGTCCATCATTTACTCTGGCCCAAACATAAAATAGTCACAAATCAGGAAAAAAGCTATGGTGTATGCAGGCCTGGACTGGCCATAGGGCATACCGGGCAATGCCCGGTGGGCTGACGCACATTTTGGGCTGGAGCTGTCAGTCATAATTTAATATTTAAAAAAAAAGTTTATTAGGCCAATTTATTTATTACCGCAACGGTAGAGTATCGGAGACACGAATCGTGGCCCATTGGT
>JAUMHG010000069.1:12072167-12115814 GCA_032359395.1 Enteromius anoplus
TTTTCAAGCTGGCTTTAGCTACTTTTCATTGAAAAAAGTTGGCAACACTGAGCGCACAGCCGGATTCAGGTTACTTCGACTGAAGCGACGAACGCTTGCAACACGGCAAGGCACGCAGTACTCGTTCCGTGTCTGTCCGTTCCCTTTCGACACTTCACTCGTACTGCGTCTGCTAAAACGCTATGGGGTCCTAGGGGACCTTTGTTGTCATTTTTTAATGTGCCCATCTGGTTAAACACTGGCCCCTTCTTGGCCCCCCTAGTAAAATTTGTCTAGAACCCCCACTGGCTCAGAGAGCTGCAGGAATATACATTACATACACTCATAGCAGAGACCTTCCCAAAGTGAGATGTCAAAGAGAAGGCGCAAATGAAGTGGTGGAACAAAAAATACAGATGTCAAACTCAGTCTCTCCTGATTTTCACAAGCTTCCTGTGGCCCTGGATTTCTCGACAGGCTGTCAATTGCTCCACCACAGTCGGTCTCATGAGACTGCTGTTTTCATTCAATTATTCCAAAGAAAACTTACTACATGAAAACGCGCATCCAATTAACACACTGAACAGAGAACTCATTTTACAGGATTCTGGAGCAAAGAAACTCTACATTTTCATTAGAAAACAGTGAAACTGACACTGACTGGCACAGCAACTATAAAACATTTCTTTAAGAGAATAAGTATTTAATCAATCAATCAAAAAAAAAGAAAAAATCTTTATTTCCTCTGAAGAACACAAAATATCTTCTTTTGTATCTGCAGAAAGAAATTTATTCAGAGCAACTTCAGGGGTCAGTAAATGACATTTCTAGCAAACGTAAGCATTTATTGATGTCACATAAGCATTGCAGGGTTAAGATCAATGAACCTGAAGACAAAGCCAGTCCTGCATTAATTGACAGTCATTTTAGCAAAGTGATGGGCATCTTTATAGAGAAACTGAAACAACAATTTCAGACCCTGAAGTTTATTTTACTGAGTTTGAGATTATGGAAAAATACAAAATGTGCATTCTAAAATATTGTATTTGCAGCTCTTAACACTTTAAAGGTCTTCAGTGGTGGAAATCAAATACCTGAGTAAACAGTACTCGCTAACAAAATACTACTCCAGAAAAGAGAATACATACTAATTTTCTATTTGACTAAAGTGTAATACTACCTGATTTAATGTCCTTGAGTATTAAAAGCACCAGCACTTTAAGATTGTGGACTGTATTGCAAATAGCATGTACTTATCTGCAATTAAGCAAACTTTTTATTATTATTATTTACCAAAAACACACCATTATACACTATCAAAAAATGTAGCTAAAAGCCTTCCGCAGGAAAGCGGTGCCCATCCTGCCTCAGCAAACCTCCAAGTCCTTCCGCAAGACGACGAAGACAGAGACAGAGGGCCAGTAGAGGCGAGAAATTGCTCAGGAAGTGGCGAGGCTGACGCCCCTTCACCTCCTGGAGGAGGGCCAGAAAAGGAACCTTCTGTTTCATTTTCATTTTGTTCCACCATGGGTGTGTGGTACCCACAACATCACCAAAAGAGCAATTTCCTTGACCTCCGGGCCTTAGCGCTCGTGGGTTGACAGTGACCGACGCTCCACTTCCTCAGTCTCACCCACAGCAACCCCTTTTGACAATGGCCATGACACAGCATTTAGGAGACGTACCACTTCCCCACATGTCTCTGGCCGATCCCTCTTGGGATCCTGACAGTCTGATGGTGGACAACCAGAACGCTATGCTTTCTGCACCTCTCAGTCCGACTGTTCAATGCGGTACTTGGCTATCCAGTTACTTGGGGAGATTGCTGTCCTCCTGGCAAAGGATGCAATAGAGCCCCTCCAGACGAGATGGAGGTGGGGTTTTACAGCCCTTACTTCATCGTGCCCAAAAAAGGTGGTAGCCTTCGATCGATCCTGGACTTGCACATTTTGAATCGAGCCCTGCACAAGCTTCCATTCCAAATGCTCATGCAGTCTCAGGATTGCTTTGCAGCGATCAACCTGAAGGATGCATACTTCCATGTGTCGATTCCTCAGAGACACAGACCGTTTCCGAGGGTCAAGCATGGCAGTACAAAGTCCTCCCCTTCGGGCTCTCCCTGTCTCTGTGGGTCTTTACGAAGGTCGCAGAGTGCGCCCTTGCCCCACTGAGGGAAGTGGGTGTCAGAATCCTCATCTCGACAACTGGCTAATTTTGGTCCAGTCACAAGAGAAGTTGTGCGAGCACAGGGACCTGGTGCTTTAGCACCTCAGCCAGTTGGGGCTTCGGGTCAGCTGGGAAAAGTGCAAGCTCTCCCCTGTGCAGAGAATCTTTGCTGGACTTCTGGAGGTCTGTCTGAGCTGCTGGAGACAGTCGAGCTGAAGTTCCTGTCTGCTAAGATAGCTGCTCCTGACAGCGCTCATATCCACCAATAGGGTTGGGGACTTACAGGCATTTTCGATGAGCGAAGAGTGCCTTGTGTTCAGGCCGGCCTACTCTCACGTTGTACTGAGACCCCAGCCTGGAATACGTGCCCAAGATTCCCCGGGAGGAGGCAGATGGAGCCTTGGCATTGCTGTGTCCTATAAGAGCATTACGCATTTACATGGACCGCACCCGGAGCTTCAGAAGCTCTGAGCAGCTCTTTGTCTGCCAGAGGTCAGCAGAAAGAGAAGGCTGTCTCCAAGCAGAGGTTGGCCCACTGGACTGGGGATGCCATGACCTTGGCTTACCAGGCCCAAGTTGAGCCGTGCCCCCTAGGGGTGAGAGCCAACTCTGCTGGATGCATGGCCTCCTCCTTTGCGTTGGCCCACATTTGCAGAGCTGCGGGCTGAGCAACACCAAACATCTTTGCGAGATACTGCAATCTTCGCGTTGAGTCATTTTAGAAACTGTGCAGACGTCAGCTATAGTATGGCATCAAATGTAGAACCCCTGAGGAAAAATTCCATTCATTCTATACCATAGAAAAGAAAGAATTGTATAAACTTGTTAAATCATCTCTCGTTAAAAATCACAGCTTGACCCCAAAGATCTAGTTAATTATAGACTTATCTGAAATATCTATGTCAAAGGTACTAGAAAAGATAGTATCCTATCTTCCTATGGAAAATGGTATAGTCCTCCACGTCCGTTGCGTTAAATCTAGATTAAAGACACATCTCTTTACTCTGGTTTACACTTAACACACTGATACACATTTATTAATCAAATCCGTTAAAGGATTGTTAGGCTGAATTAATTAGATCAGCCGGAACCGGGAACACTCCCCTTAACACACGGTGTACTTGTTACATCGTAAAAAGAATGACATCTATGCTAATATTAGTCTGTCTCTCTTTTACTCTGTTCCTCAGTCCGTATCCAGATCAGATGGTGTATCAGCACAAAGAGATGATCTTCATCGGAGACCAGAACACCTAGATGAGCACTGCGGACAGATCACCGGAACCAAATGCACACAAACACCCATACTATAAGTCCTTTGCACAATCTGACATCCGCTTAATATTGAACTGGAAATTAGGTGCTGGGTGTCCGGCCAGAGGAGAACTGGCCCCAACTAAGCCTCGTTTTAACTATACCTTTTCCCAAGGTTTTCTTTTTCCATTCTCTCATGAATGGGGTTTGGTTCCTTGCTGCTTTCACCTCTGGCTTGCTTACTTGGGAGCACCTAATTTCTAGTGATTATTGTCATTTTGATTACAGAGACCGTCTCTGCATTTGATAAATAAATAGTTCATTATACATTACCATCACTCTATTCTCCTATTTGATAATGTTCAGTGCTTTCTTTATTTAGCTCTTTATACCCGGATGAAGGGGAGGGGCTCAGGATTGTTTAACCACTTGCAAATTGTCATTGGCGTTTTCTCGTAAGCAGAGTGAATCAGGGCTCTAGGCAAGACCCTGGTCTGTCGTCACGACATAACGTACATACGTAACAGAGACTTTACTGTCCACTGCTTAAAGTTTTACTATAAAGCTGGGGTCACCAGATAGCAGAGTCCTGCAGAGTTTAGCCCCAGTCCAAATCAAACACACCTGAAGCAGCTAATCAATGTCTTTCTAGGTATAGTTGATACGCCCAGGCAGGTGATTTTGAAGTGAGCTGGAGCTAAACTCTGCAGGATCAAGTTTGATGACCCCCTGCTACAGCATCAAAGAGAGAAATGTATACTTATTTATTTATTTATACTTCTCCCGGATCAACATTCCAATCTCTAATCCTAATTCTATCAATAATATGTCAAATTCATAATCACCAATTTGATGAGAAGAGAATCATTGTGGAAGAATGATTGTGAAACACAAGCTGAGAGAGAAAGAGAGAAAAGCCATCCACACACTGTTGTGATTGGCTGCGTTTTATAATTGCCATGTAACAATTAATTAGACATGTTTACAGTGTTCTGTCATTCAACACTGGTAACAAAAGTAAAAACAGCCGGCAAAACAATACTTTTGTGACAAATTTACCAACCATTCAGGTGGCATTCTGGTCATTTTGGAAGGATTTATTTTCTCTAAAAATGCTATTATCATATCAGACTAAAACCTACTGACTGCTCATACAGAGTATAACTCCTTTTCTTCTAATCTCTGTACACTTTCCTTTCATAAAAAGACCAGCTTACAAAAAACTGCTTATATATTTATTTGTGCTGTTAACCGGATTCCATCTTTTTATTTGTTCCTAAAAGAAAGACTGAAACCAACATTGCAGAATTCACAAGCGATCTTTTTAAAACCTCATTGATTTTTTTACCTGGAGACCAAATTAGGTGTAGTTTTTTTAGCACTGCACAAGGGTTAATCTAAAGAAAATTAAGTTGCCTGCTAAGAGAATATTTATGCATAATCCATCTGTTTGTGAGGACTATGATATTTTGTACAATAAAATGCTGTTGTTTTGTAGTGATTGTAACACAATGAAATGTTGTCATGACGGCGATTCATGAACATGTCCTACTTGGGTAGATCATATGAGCAAGGGCATAAGCTAGGACAGACTTTATATACATAAGCACACGTCAAACCCAAGAGTGCTCTGGACCTCTCTAAATGGAGCAGAACTGCCAAAATATAATTGCCAGTCTCTTGAGCAATATTACACATGAAAAGGTCTGTCAAATGTGTTATTCTACTTCATTTTCTGCTTAGTGATGGTCTTAGTCACAGGGAGGAGATCTACACATTTATCCTTTGAAACTGAAGCAGAGAAAACTTAATGAAACTAGATAAAAAGGCAAATAATACTCACCAATAGAAAGACAATGGAATACAGATAAACTGATATTACACTGAGAAAAATGCTAACCTAGAAATAGTAACATCCAAATAAAACTAAACTAAACTAAACTTATGAGAGGTTACTCTACAATAAAAATCGACCTGGTCTCATGGAATAAACGTACCTTGGTGCACTTTAAGCGAGACAAGAAATACGCACCAACAAGTACATACTGACGGTAGGTTTGTTTAGTTGATCACGGAGTACAGAGATGTACTTGAGACATGAGGAGCTCCGGTTCAATCCTGTGTATCTACACTTCAATAAAACAGTTCAGATCTGTGTAAAAGGAAGCTGAAATGAAAATAAAATGCGTTTTTATATCAGTTGCATTTGTTAACACTATCAGAAAGGTTTAGGGTTAGATTTGGTGTAGGACATATTTCCAACGTAATAGAGCATTAACTTTTTGCAACAGATTACGGATATTTCAATTCTGAACCGTAATATGCAATAAAAATGTCATGGTTTCTCTTCGAAACAACCTTAATGTGTTATAATCGCAGAAAAAAATCAAGGAGGCATGACAAACTCATGTATGTCCATCAGGGTAATTGTACTGTTGTAGGATCAAGTAAAACCTCACTCTTTGCATGTAAAGTAACAGTGTTTGTAATAAAAGTCAAACCAACATTGAACACAATCAAAAATGTTGATGTTAATCCAAAAATATTACTATTTGAGTGTTGCTAATAAAATTAGTACATACTGCATACCCAGATCAGAAAGAGTTGCTTGACTGAAAATGACTGGAAATCAGCCTGCTTAATTCTTTGTAGTTATATTGTTTCAATTTCTTCAAACAAATACAGATCTATCACAGCTCTTGCCATCTCAAGAATAAAAAAACACAACCTTCTGTAAAAGAGGGCACGGCAGTGGGAACTTTTACAAATATAAGACTTTTTTGGTGCAAACCCCCCCCCAAAAAACTAAAAACTACCCCAAGAAATGTAATATATGAATTTGAAACTGCATTTCATGACCCCTTTAAACTAAAAGGTCCCTTCGGCATCTGCCT
Source organism: Enteromius anoplus (assembly GCA_032359395.1). Classification (NCBI taxonomy): domain Eukaryota; kingdom Metazoa; phylum Chordata; class Actinopteri; order Cypriniformes; family Cyprinidae; genus Enteromius; species Enteromius anoplus. Next base: position 12,078,461 of record JAUMHG010000069.1, read on the forward strand.
TAGACAGTTAGCTGCAATGAACATGCTGCTCATTCCTTACAGCATTCAGCCTCAAGTTATGATGGGAAGGACACCCTCTATGAATAACAGTAAGGATTAGTGTGTAACGTGCTTCTACAGTCATTCAGTACAGCAGGGCTACGGCTGCCTGTCATCTCTGCCCTCTCGTGTCTGACATCATGATGATTTCCTTCTGTTCCAGCAGCTGTGGCTTTCAAACTCTGTCACCTTACATGAACATGAACGTGAACGCGGTCTGATCCTGGCGGCCCATCGCCGCATGATTTAATAAGCCCATGACACTTTCACTTTGCTGGTGTTCTTCCTAAAACAGATCTCCTCCTCCCGATGAATTCAGCACTTTGCCAGGCTGATGGCAGGGGACTGTGCCAACCTCACATACAGACACACACACACACCGGTGAATAATGCATATCTCAATAAGTAATGTACTCGGGACCCAGAGGGAATTTGACCAGATGCCTGTACACCTGCTGATGCATCTAGTTGTCATGCTTGTTTGCTTTCATTTACGAGTGCAAGTAAACAGCTTTAAGATTCATCTTTGACGTGATGATTCGCCTTAATTCCAGACCTGCTTAGTATTTCGGGCTGTTTTGTTGGTAAAGCGCTGCACTGGAATGCAGATGTTGGAGGCAGGATTCTGGCAGCATGAAGCCACTGTACATTGAAAAATGTTTGGTTTCTGTATGCCTCACATGGAGGATACGCACACTGTCTTTTGCTATAAGCACTGTGCTTTTAAGACAGCATGTATAGTTATAAACAGTAAATGTCAAACACAGTATCTCGAGATCTCTGATTTGTTCCAGTCAGATGCCACTTAACTGAGTAGCAGGTTTATGCCTGGTGAGCCTACAACTGGGACAAAATACAGACAAAATAAATACATAAATACAAAACTAAAAACAAATAAATGTATTAATTGATTTTAAAAAAATAATACTTTTCCTTTAGAGCGTTTGACTGATTCAAAATATATATATATTTTTTTAAACAATTCAACTTAACATTGTAGCAGTCTATAAAAAAAAAAATTCAAAACCTTCTGGTTAAAGAAAGATCTAATCCAGCAGCACCCATAAAGTGGTCAATGATGTAAAACAAATGCACATGTCAAATGTTTTGATATATGAAGGCAAATCTTGTACAAACCTGCCGTAAACACAGCCTATATGTTCAGAAAGAATATAAAAAAGACTAAAGGGATTTCACCCAAAAATGAAAAGGATCTTATAAAGGATGCTAGGTGTATGTGACTTTCTTCCTTCAGACGAATCCAATCTAAAAAAAGACTGTCCAGACCCCTCCAAGCCTTTGAATGGGGTTAAACAGTTGGTAGCCGTTACACTTTGGAAGAAGTGAAATAACGTGTACATATTTATCATAAAACGTCCCTCACATGGCTCCAGGAGGGGGGAATAAAGTCCTCCTGTGTGTTTTTGTATGATAAATAAAAATATCCATGTTTCAAACTTAATAAGCAATTTTCTCTCTGTCTGTGGACACTGGAAGCGTTCCTGGCAGATGTATGCATCATCCTGGGAAATGTAGTTTTAAAGGAAACAACGTCTCCTTTTGGCTTACATCGAAATCTACATCGAAAAAAATTTTTATTTACAAATCCTCGGTTTGTGCTTCTCATTGTTGACTGGCGTTTTGTTTTGTTCTCTCTCTGCGCTCATCACTAATCACGCAATGGATACATCAGTATTGGGGAAACATGCTTTTAAAAGAAATGCATAACAATAGTGCTTTATTCCAACAACAAAAAAAAGTAACTATTTCAGTATAGTTTTTATGGAAAATATGCATTATGATATTGTGTGAAATTAATAAACCTCTAAAATGATTGAAATTAAATAGCCCCAAATAATTAAAGAAGATAAGAAAAATTATCTTCAATGTGTCATGTAATGGATGACTTTAACTACAATGTTGGTCATGTTATTAGTAATCAGAAACAGACTTCAATCTCTCTGTGTTGAGCACAAAAACCAGAGGAAGAGCAATTGCTCGGCATGAATCTGATGAAATGCTGGGTGCTGCTACTATAAGACTTGGCTGGCCTCTCAATGAAGCAGAAACACAGGCCAGCTCTCATCAAGCCAAACACAGCATCTCAAGGAAGTGGTTTCTTACACCTCCCTGGGCAGATTCAATTAAATTAATAATGATCTTCTAGAGTAACCATGTGGCAGCAGCCATGCCAAGTGCTGAAATAATCAGAGATAACGCGCAGAGGCACTCAAGCAGTCTTTGTTTCAGCCTCACGGTCATAGTTCACCTTCTGTTTTTCTAACAACGACCAAAAGCCAAATAACATCGGCTGCTTTTACCAGTCAGCCCATGCCTTGAGATAATATGATTGAGAGATCATGTGAGGCACGATATTCAGACAATGCAAAAGGAAAGGCAGCATTTGGTCCAGCAGGTCACTGTTAGAGTACTGAAGCTCCTCAGGCTTCACAAGACTTCTGCCATCTTCCTGGCTTAGCTCTCAGTGCCGGTGAGGGTAATGATGGCCTCTCAAGAGTTTCCTCATCGGCCAGTCTGTGCTATTTTCACACAAAAACCTTTCTTTTACAGACAAACCTGAAGGGAATGGTGAGCCTATGGCATTTACGTCAGTGTTCTACTGAGCAACAGGGATTCCCCAGATATTCAGCAGTCTCTTGCTCTCACGGACTGACTTTTGGCTCCACAATAACACTTTACCCTTTTTTATACCACATAAATGCCAGCACAATCCTTACAGAATGTATCAAAAAAAAAAAAAAAAAAAAATAGACCTAATTAAGGTATTAAAGAGTGCAATATAACATAATGCCCCACAATACAGCACGAATGTTGACTGTTATAGTGCATTACAGTATATTTGTACAGTAATTACCTACATCCGTGAGTAGTTAAGTAATGCCTTACTAGTGTATTTGTAGATCAAGCCTTTAAAATACTGTACAAACACCGTGACGCCAGATGCAAGGTCTTACACAGAACAATGAGATAACTGTGGGTATTTCTATGAAAGAAGAATATTTGTATAGCTGTGCGTAAGCAAAATGCACTATATATAAAAGATAATGAAAGATATATACATATATATGTCAGTTATACCTATCTTACCATTATAATTCCCTTTCTGTCACCTTCTAAAGGGCAGTGACACCTTCATCTGAGATGAATTATATTTATCAGCAGCATTAATGAGTCTTCCTATTCTTCCTATCTCTACTATCTCTCTCAGGCCGGCTGTTGAATTGAAAGATAATCCCTTAAATCCAGTGACAAGAAACCGCGTGATCCCAATTATCTATGTAGCAGAGGGTGTATCAGAAGAGAAAAAAGGTTTTTGTGTTGACATCCATCACCATGCACTTTCTCCAGCCGTAGGAACATGTGATCACTGTAATTATTGTGGTCTTTGTGGCAAACCGCAGAGTGTTTTGGGAAAAATTGGAGACAGATTGTAGCAAAGGTGACAGAAGTATTGATCTTAATCTAGAATGAGTAAAGTGTTTGACCAACGGTGACAATATTCCCACTGATGAGCAATTCTCCAGTGTAACTCAAACCACTCAAACACACAGAAATGTAATTACAGGATGTCCCAGTGATCAGACACATCCCAGATATCGGCAAATGGTTAGGGCTGAAATCTTGCCAAGGCACGCATCGAGGGAGTGAAAGGAAAAACGAAATCAATTCTTTTATTTTCGTCAGGCCTTTTAGGAGAACCGCAATGAACACAGCGCTTTTCATTTAAACAATTGCAAATGTGTTATACTCCATATCAGACCAATAATAATATACAGACTGTGTAAAAGAAATCTCCCCTAACTAGCGCTGTAGACAATACAGGGCACACCCTCGTTTGGTACATTAACAAGATATTAGAGGTTATAATGAACAACACACTGTTCTATAATAACTTTTATTTCTTTTAAGACATAATAATTACTCAAAACTGAAATTCAGTGCTTTGCTACAATCTGTATTGTTAAAAGCGCTATACAAATAAAAGTGACTTGACTTGACTTGAAATGCTTGTATACAGTAGAATTTGAATCTCTATTGCCATTACACTGCCTTACATAGTATTTTTGTCTTATTTCTAGTCAAAATATCAAAAAATTCTCAAATCAAGATAGATACTAAATAAGCAAAATGACTTAATATTTAGTCTTTACTTGTATTAAGCAAAATGCACAATTTAGCTTTTTGGCATCGCGTTGCACTAGATTGAACAAAAACACACAACTGTGTGTCAAAATGAGAGTATTTATGTAAATATACACATTTATGGCTTAAGTGCACATAGAGAGCCAGGAGAAAATCCAACCCGGTCTCACGGCAATTTGCACAGATTTTACGAGGTGGCCAATCTGTACAAATTCGTGTGACCTCACTCATACGAATTCATACGATTTTTGCTATATCATATGTATTTTCTGAGTTGCCAATTCATTTGAATTTGTACGAATGAGCTATACCTAACACTGCCCCTAAACCTACCCGTCACTGGGGATTATAGACTAATCGTACAAAATCGTAAACATAATCATCTTGTTAAGTTTTCATTGAATGAGACTACACTAAAACACTTTAGAATTTCTTTCTCTAAAAATAGACTAAAATGTTGAGACTTTTAATCGACTGAAACGTGAGTAAAATAAAAAGGTTGATAAGGTTGACTAAATACAGTATGATAAAAACAGGGGACTAAGACTACACTGAAAATAGCTGACAAAAGGAACACTAATTATACATAACATTATCCATTCCACAATGTATAGCTTTAATGTCAGGACAATAAGCATTCCAGTGGCCCTCAGAAGAACTGTAGGTACGTCTACTCGTGATCATGCAGCGTAGCTTGACAGCAAGCAGCGCTGGAGCAGCTGGTGTGTTTGTGTGTGTGTGGTGTTTCAGACAGATGCACTGACAGTGACAACACTACTAGTGATCAACTCAAGCAAAACAGAGACAGATACACAGACATGTCAGGATGAGGAAGAACATATTTGAAGTTTGGTATTGGGAACAATGTGAAGCAGGAACGAATGTATTGATGCGCGTGTAAAAACAGCTGTGCTTAATTACACTGAATGTGCACCAGTTGTGTACATTTGCATCTTTACTTACTGGATTCGACAGTGATATCACAACACAAGTGCAGTTACTGTTTTTTGCCTACAGTAAATCGCAGAAGCATCCTTCCGGATGAAAACATTTATTTTCAATAAAAATGAAGGATAAAATAAATAAAAGTTACAAATTAATTATCAGGCAGGGTTAGGGTTAAGTGTAGGGAGGACTTTTTTGTCCCAACAAGTCAGCATCCATTTAAAAATGTGGCTTATAGTCCAATTTAGATGTTCTGCTAACTATAAATAACTTTGTAACTTACTACGTCAACTACATTTCAACTACTTCTCATTAATTCACAACTCAGAGTAAACAGTTAGGGCAGACAGTCTACTAATACTCTAATGACTGCTAGTTGCAAAATTACTTACTGTTAAAACGTATCATTTACACTTAATGCATTATTATTACGTACTGTTTTATAATGTACTACAATACTGAGGTGCAGCTATTTGTCACTATTTGCAATAAGTATTTAGCTACATAGTGTAAATAGAAGCTATGACTATATGCACAGTTTTTTCTCACATCTCCTCACATTCTTTGTTACCTGCCTAACCTGTCTGTCTCAGTAATAGGCCATCAGGGGAGGGGTCTTTGTCTCTTCAGGTGGGAGATACTGAATATTAATGGAGCATTCTCATGCCCCCGCATACAGGCTTTCAGCCTCAAAACATGTCTTTTAAAATTTAACACACTATATTGTTTTCTCTGAAAAATAAGTGGAATGATTTTCACATCATTGTGAAGTAAATATTCTAGCCTAATAGGCTGGTTACTCTCAGTACTGTGCATTACTATTAAATAACTGTAAATCACTACTAAAATACAGCTTTTTTTTACATGGTATAAATAAAATCCATTGTTATTTGCACTGTGCAAATAACATCTATCGCTAAGAAAATACGCTATTTTATCTTTTCACATCAATACCTTCGACCACTATTTACACTTGCCATAACTGCCAGTATTTTAGTTTGTGCAGACATATTCTCTACACATGTCTTTTCTTCTTTTAAATACAAAATGACTCTACACACTACACATTTGGTGTACTGCTGAGCTGTACACCTTCAGAAACAAAGATGACTTCCCTTTCCCGGCATTTTATTCTAGGAAGGTTAAAAAAAACAAAAACAGAAACATTGTCCATTTAAGCACCACCTAGGCCATGAATAATACATAGAGCAGCACATGATGAGAAACTGGGGACATCCTGTTCCTCACTACATCTTTGCCTGCGCTGGTCTTGGCTTGGACCATCTGAACCCAGACTGGGCCAGAGCTGCTTCTGGAAGAGGGATGAAAGCCTCGGGCCAGAAGCAGGTCACATATTGAGGCCATCTCCTAAACCTTTGTGTTTTTCACTCCTGTCTGTTCTCTAGAGAGCTGCAGAGGAACCCTTTCCATTAGACAAGCTGGAACACAAATTCCCCTCACAATGCTAAAGATGCTTTGTTTATAGACTGTGAAACTGCAGTGATAATAGCTGATATTTAGATGCATTTGTACACGGTGTGCGCTAAATGTATAAATGTGTTTGTAAACTATAACTAATTAGGATTAATGATTCCTCTTGCGTTACACCTTAAAGGTCACCGTGTGCATTGACCTGTTTGTGTTTCAAACGTGAATGATTATTCAAATCATCTAAGTTGTTGAGGAAAGTGTGCTGCTACTTTATTTTAAGTGATCAGATGTGCAGTCTTCCAAGGTTGCATGATAAATCATATTCATATCACGTTTTCTGCCATTCCTAAATATTAAAAGTATACAGTATGTGCCTGCTGGTGATCTATTTTCAATATGCTTCATTTTAATTCGGCATTTGCAACATCGTGCATTGGTAACCAGTCTCTGCAAGCTTTTATGGTTGCCAGATGTTTAGTTCAGATTCACCAATCAGCGTTTTTTTTTTTCTCAGTGTTTTACTTTATTATCCCAATCTGGTAACTATTTGTGTGAGCTCTGACCTGTGTTAAGGAAAAACGCTGAGTTGAAAACACCGGAAAAAATCAAAGCTTGAGTCCACTGAAATATTCAGCTAACATACCAGTTGTTTTTCTTTCTCGTGGTCATTTTCCATGTGTGCTGTGACTAAATCTGTGAGCAAACCATGCTGTATGTTCTCATGATTAAATAAAAAAATCTGTAAACCATTATCTTCTTTCATACCTGATTCATCTGCTGAAAAACCACACATATATACATTGAGCTACATCTAGAAGTGTTCTTTTTAGCAGAATAAAGTAACATTGACTCAGAAATGTAAAAGTCTCATGTTCCTACAGATTCCATTTCTCATACAGCAATGAACCGTTATTTAATCCAAATGTTCTGCACATCGCCATGAAGCAAAATGCAGTCTATTTGATGTGTTTGATCTATTTGATCCTGCTGAACTGCTATGATTTTCCATGTCTTTCGTGCTCTCGCCTGCAATCCCTCTGATAGTCCTGATAAATCAGCATTTTAAATGCATTGCTTCATACAATAAATTGCGGTTTCAGAGGGGAAATTAAAATTCCTAATGCAGTGATATCGCTGGCCTTTTGCAATAATTGAGGCTTCAAGGATGGTAATCACAGGGAAGCGAATCCCTCTAGACACGGCAAAGCTTTTCATAATCGGAGGAAAACATTTTCCTCTCAAACGGCAAATGAGGCTTATAGAAAAACAATCCTGATTATATAACATATTCATACAGAGACAGAAACATTTCTGCCCGTTTCGTTGACTCGTTTTGGGAACTGTAATTAAAAAATCAACAAAATAATAAAGAAGGTCAGAAGACCTCATTTGGTTATGACCTATTCAACCGCTTGTGCTTCATCTTATCTTCTCTCCTCTAGTTTTTCTCTTGTCTCAGATAACACGGTTTTCCTATGTACCATGCCAGGCAGAAATATAAGCTGTCAGGAGTGTTAGTTAGTGGATGGTGGTGCTGCGGTACAGTCCAGCACTGTAGAACTAGTATAAGAAACAGTAGAAACAGCCTTAGGTGGCCTGATTTAGCCCGGCGTTAAGGCATCTACAGAAACCCTTTTCACATATATTTAATGCAAAAGGAAACATGTACAGCATACAACCTTTACACACACACACACAGATTTTTAATCGATCACCTATATTAGCTGATACCTTTATATATAATGCAATATATTCTAATGCATTAATTATGCTTTGTAATGCACCTTTTAATGCATGATATGGTCTCGGTAACAATTTAATATCACCTTTAGAATTGCATTAAAACATGTGACAAACAATGTAAGATGTAATAAGGAATCTATAAATATTATAAAGCATTTTAACTTTGGTTACGATGATATATAAATGTATAATGCATTATACATAAAGGCTTTATTTAAAGCGGTATCACATTTTGCTAAATGTATATATATTTTCATGTTTTTCATTTTCCAATTAAAATTTCCAATTCCAGTTTTAGTTTTAATTATTTTACTATAGGAAGTTAATGTACGTTAAACATTTGTAAACACCTTTACCATAATATTAATTCCTGTTAAATTTGTGTGGTACATACTGTAGAGAATTGTTTTGTGATGTGCAGGAAGTGTTTAATCAGTCAGATTAGATTCTGTGTGACAAGTAAAGATTTTGTGTACAATCAGTAAAAAAAAAAAAAAAAAAAGACTAACAAATATTCAGCAGCTGTCGCATTAGATGAGGTGTTTTGGTCCTTTAGGTTGGATGCTGTGGAAACAATGAAAGTTCAGCAGTGTCCCACATTATATTAAGTGTCCCCAATACCTGTATATATTATAATATTTCTGTAACTACACACATGTAACAACACTCAGAATGGTGTTTGTAAGTACAAATGTGTAACAGAACATTGGTAACAACACTTTTTGGTAATATAAGTACAAATGTGTAACAGGACTAAAAGCACTTTTTGGTAAATAAAGTGTTACACTTTATATTAAATAGAGAATTGCTATGGATTTAGGATGTAATTACTCTGATGTTACACAGCAGCTGGCAGTAGGTTTACATATAAAGACTGTCCAGAATGTTACACTTCATATTAAGTGGGCAGTTCCTGAGGAGTTACCATGTATATACACTGGTATTACAGAGATTCACCAACTCCACCCACTTTACATATCCCTAAATCTACCCAACTATACCCCCTGATCACCCTTGTTACACATTTGTATTCACAGACAAACCATTCTGAGGGTTGTTACATGTGTGTAGTTACAGAAGTATTACAGCTGTAGATACTTTGTAGCTGTGTTCTTACACTGTGGTTACATACTAGATACACATCTAGTTTCTATGTACATAAGTATGTAACATGTATTAGGGACACAATATAAAGTGGGATCGTGTTTTCTTTACCCAGCCCTCAAATTACACCTGTACCTCACACCATGCCTGACCAAAAGGGAAAAAAACATTAGACAATAACAACGTGTGCTGGTTCGGTATGCCATTTTTCTATGCTCTATGCAAACTGCTGGCAGTGAATTGCAAATGCAACCCAAAGCAAAGTTAGTTGAGATTCAGAGAGACCTGACTGAGTTTTGGCCTAGCTCTGCTCTCACAAAGATCTTCTAAACATAAGGTCATCCTCAGTGGGATTTGTATATTGAGTATAAGGCTGTCTGAATCGGAAAAAGAAGGTTGATCAAAGGTTACTATTTTATCCCCCTCTCAAAATAATTGGCCTTCAAAATTGAGTATGTCCAGACAGAGAGGCAAATTAGAATAGATTCAGCACGGCGAGCGTCTCCTGCTGCGTGATTAAGTGTAGACATAAACATTAGTGGCATCTCATCAGGCTATGAAATAAATCAGAAAAAGTCCAATTGAAATGATGGGTGGCGCTAAGAAATTGTAATAGAGAGGTACAGTAATAGAATCTTGCTAGTAAATTGTATTTGCAATTTTTGTTCACATGGTTTGGACGGCAATTATTCCAGAAATCAACACACGCCAAGTGAAGCATTTAACCCAATCAGACTATTTGTTACATTTAACCAGTGTTGGGGGTAATGCATTACGTGATCTATGTAATATTACTTTTCCAAGCAACTAATAAACTAACGCATTACTTTTTTAAATTTTAGAGTAATATGGAGTTATTTTTCCAAACGCCAGTTACTTTTTCTTATTTATTGACTGACAAGTCTTCAATTAAAAATAAACTCAGAATATGATGCAAACCTGCAATAATTAAATTACACAAATGTATCTCATACCATTTTATTAATCAATGCCTTTGCTGTTGACCTTTGATGATCCAGTTCAACCATACTTACAAAATGACTATGCTTCATTGTTTTTTTTTTTAAATTGCTTAAGAGTATTGAACTGTCTCCTCATGTATTCTACTTTACAGATGTGAATTTAGTTTTTCTTCAACCTGAGGTTTAAGTCTAAGTAACGTAATTAGTTACTTTTTTTAGGGAGTAACTGAATATTGTAACGCATTACTTTTAAGCGTAACTTTCCCCAACACTGCGTTTAACAAATCATTTTTAATACCACTTTACCCAGTCCAAGGGGTAACTCAAACTGCAACTATGAGGGTCTGTGGACCCTTCCCCTGAAAGGCACCAACACCTCAAGTCAAGTCACTTCTTACTATTAAATTCTGACTAAACATAGGTGTTACTTATCGGAGCTAAAAACCACACATGTACTGTAATAATCTAGAACACTGCCCAACTGCTCTGTCAGTTCTTCTTCATCAGTTACTGTAGGAACCTAGGTGTGCTATTTGATAGCAATCTTTGATTTGAAAGCTAGAGTCCTTACTAGAATCAGGAAGTATGAGCACATTAGCCCAGTTCTGTCAACACTGCACTGACTCTGCACAGACCATCTAATTCTGAGTGTATGTTATGGGTTGATATCTTTGCAACATTCAGTGTTTTAAAAATCTCTTCTACTATCGACCTCCAATCAAGTGCATATGCAGATTACTATGCTTAGAAACAAAGAGCCTTAAAAGTTCCCTCCAAAGGATCATCAATATGTTTCAAAAGGCCCCATGGCAGGGACCTGCCTTGCTTTTTGCTTTTTCTTGACGCTGGATTGAAATTTTTTTGTAGAAACTATGCAGTAGCCTATTTTATGCAATTTCATCTGAAATAACTTCAAAATTACGGCCAATTCCAAACTTTTTCGAGTGAAAATTCAATAAACGTCACACATTACATTACTTCTTTTTTATTAAACTTAAATATTTAAATAATTTAAATGTAAACTGACAAATTAACTTGAGCAGCTATGTTTTCCCACTCAAACTGTCTCTGTTTAGCCGATGCAGTGTTGCTTTTATTTTTAAATATGTGCTCATATTTGCTGTAACTTTGCATGAGCATATTATAAGTTCAGCTTTATTTTTCAGATGTTGCCATGGTGACTTGTAATATCTGCACTCCAACTCTAAATTAGTCTACTCCGAGTTGATTGACCTTACTCAGATCAGCTGTTCTGAAACAGAAAACTCTGAGTTTATAAATCTCTGGGTAAGTCAACTCAGAGTTCAAGTTTAAACTCCAAGTTGTTTGAACCTCCTTACTGAAACAGGCCAGAACAATGAAAACAAACACGGGAATGGAATGCTTACAAAAATTTGTCTGAGCGAATCAAGACTTTGCGACCTTCTCTGTGTGGTGAGTGTTTAAATGCAGTGAATAATGAGTGTATGGGTGTGGTTAATTGCGAGCAGGTGAGTGTGCAAATCTGAAACAGGTGTGAGTGCGTGGTGCATGATGGGGAATTGAGTCCATGAAAATGTGAGGCACATGGTGGTGTGAAGGTGCGGTTGCTGATGGCAAATGCAGTCCCGATAACAGAGGTGATGAGGTGACTGCTAGTGGGAATAGGTAAGAGCTCACAGACCACATCACGACACAGTTAAAAGTACAGACACAATAATTGAACATATTCTAAATGACTTGAGGTAAAAGCCATATTTAAAGCCAAGCTAAAGCAATATTTAAAGGAGCCGTGAATCAGATTCTCCTTGATCATTCGACACATTATTGTACCATTAATACATCCTGCAAGTTTCATAGCTTAAAGCATCTTCCTAAGATCAAAAAGGAACATTTACTCAAACCAAGCTCCAAAACGGCTCGTTTGGATGTGGGTTTGTGATGAAACAAGGGCAAAATATATCTGAATATGACTCTAGAGCAAGACACTGACACGCTTACATCATCACAGCGCTGGCGCTCAGTCGCAGACGCGTCTGGATGGGCCTACTTCAAAACCAACTGAAACACTGTTCATAAAAAATTAGTAGGTGAAAAAACCTACAAGATTTTGTAGTGCACTATTTCAGTGGACTCTGTACTGTCGTTGTAAATGGCTGTGAAGCAATGCAAGTGAGGGTGCAGGTCACAATGACAACATGATGCGCATGTCAGATTATAAATACTGTATGCTATTTAGAACATACCGTTTTTAAACACTGACTGAACTAGTAAGTTTGTAGCAGGGCTATGTATTTGTCTGACCGATACTGAGGAAGTGGAAAATGTTAAACCTCCAGGAGCTGTACAGCAAAGATAGGTATTGTTCGTGCATTTATGGATCAAAATATTCTATGACATGAATGTGTTTATAGGATTTTTTTTTTCATAAGCAATTTCAAACTACATTGACAATTATTAGAAAACAGCAAAATCTTATGAATAATTTCTTGTTTTATTTGTGTGGCAGCCCATAAGCAGCTGTGCAAGTGGCATTACACTTGAAGATAATTGCCAAAATCATTTGCAAGAAAATATCAAGAATGAAATGCTGAATAGCAAAATAAGGCAAAAGCTGAAATAGAATAGCAAAGGTAGCAAAAAATTGTCCACCACCTCACTGTTAGGGCCATAGCTGTGTGTGTGTGAGAGAGAGAGTGAGTGTGCGCGCACGTGTGTGTGTTTTGAGAGGGTAGTAAAAACAGACTGAGGTTTAGGATAGAAAAGCAAATGCAGTCTCTGGGAATAGTGAGGGAAGTGGCTTAGAGGTTGTCTTGAGGGATTTGGTCCATTTCCTTTTGTACAGTCACTGCCAGCATTCTGTAAATCTGAGTTTGCTGTAGTTTTTTTAAAGGTATAAAGCATTAAATATTTTACACTACACTATAGGAATCTACTGAAATTAAGTAGCCAGGAAACTACTGGTGGTGAATTGACAAAACCTTGTGTGTTACTGTAACACTTTATTTTATTTTACATTTTATTATTGTCCTTGTTAGACATGGTACATGTACTTACTATTATAAAATCAATAAATTATAACTTATTACATGCAAGTAACCGTCAATCAAAACCTATTCCTAACCCTAATCATATAATAAGTATATGGGATTAATTAATTTACTCAGAACTTAAATGTGTGATTACACTGTAACAATGACACCTTAAAATGCATCTGAATTCGTACTTTTAAAAAATCCTTTTGATGTTTAATGCTTTAAGTATGTTTAGAATAATGTAGCCTGATTAATGTAACCTCGTTGTACCCAAATGAGTAAAAAACCAATATAATGGAAGTCAATTGCTACCGGCAACCTTTTGGGTTGTTAACATTCTTCAAATTATTTTCTTTTGTGTTCATCAGAGAAAAGAAACTCACACAGGTTTGGAACAATTTGATGGTGAGTTGAGGGTGAAGTATCCCTTTAAGAAGAGTTTTGGAGAGAATGAAGAACGTGTGCTGAACTGAAGCAAGTGACTGCTTCAAATTAAAAAAGAAAACTTCTTTTTTTTTTTTTTTTTTTTACAAATTGTGCATTGCATGTATTTTGTAAGGCATTTGGAGCCTGGATAAAAACATTCTTTACAATTTATTCGTTTGGGTTTCGACAGAACAAAGAAATTCATACAGATTAGGAACAACAGTACTTGAGGGTGAGTAAATGTTAATTTTTGGTGAACTATTCCTATAAGTTCATGTTTCAAATATTCTGTTTAGTCATCACTCTTTGCAGAGAGAGTTTTAATGTAGGCAATTTGAGTTATATACTGTAAATGGGACAAATGAAATGACCAAACACTTAATTACTTTCAAAGACACAGAACGAACAGCAGCATGTGCTCTCCATCACAGGGAGAAGATGCAGCATCCAGACGTTCAGCAGCATGTCTGAAAGTCACCCGAGCGCGGGAAATAACAAAACAAAACCTCCCTGAGACCGCGCTGGTTGGCTTGGCAGAGGAAAGCTGTTTTAAGCATTCTGTTGAGCAAAAGCTCAGATGGAGAGCGTGATTGAAACGCTGCCCCCTGCTAATGAGCACACAGAGCACAATGTCACCAGGTATTAGTGCTAATTTTTCTGCCTGGGACCGTAGGGATGGATGACAGGAATGGTGAGGCGACGCTTCTCTCTGCGGAAGGCATTAGCACTCTGTGCCGATCTCTCACTGTTTGAGGAGAGTGTCGTGTGGAGAGTGCAAACCAAACTAGATACGGTGGACCAATTACCACAGTCTCACAAGATAGACAAGAGCGTCATGATGCACACAGATTCACAACATTAGGGTGTTCATTTCTATCACACCTACAAGAAAAATACATTACAGGATTAATAAAAGCCAGGATAAAAGTTGAAAAGATAACCAGTGACAGAAATGAACTTTTCCACTAATTTTATTGAGCAGATATAAGGATAGAAATGTTCTAACTTTCTAATCTTATTAAATGTATGCATTCAACTTGAATAATAAAACATCAGAGATGCCATGAATGCATTTACGCTGATGGTGCAGATGGAAGCAAATCATCATTGATGAATAATTCAGGTTTGATACAAGTGACCACATAATCTTGCTATTTCTACATAGTTGTGCGTAACATGTAACGTTATAAAGATGTGTAACATGCTAAATATGTGTTAATATATATGATGAAGATATTTTTGACTGATAGCACCAATTTATATAGCATCCAAATATCAATGTATTATGTAGAAAAGAAACATAGAATCATATGACTTTAGAAATCTTGAACATAGTCAAAAACCTACCTAGTACCTATGCATAAAATTCACTGCAGTTTCCAGCTGAAACACTGGTGGCAGTAAAACACCAGCAACTTTATCACAACAGATTTTTGATGAATAAAGTATTATTTTTTCATAGTTCCTCGCACAATACTATGTTATGAGCTCAAAACACTTTCTCCATAGTGCATATTTATAAGTAAACATATTAATAAACATATATAACATACTATAACCAGCTCCGTCTGATGTAGTAAACTTGCTTGTTAGTGCACCTGATAAAGCACTACACTCGCAATCTGAACCGCTCTGGTACAAGTCCAGTCATGATAAAAGATCTCAAAGACTTGTGGAACAAGATAAATGTCATGGCATTTTTTTGTCATGTTTGCTTTTGTTCACTCTATTGGTTAGCCTGGTACATTCTTTTCAAATGCGATAGAACGTTAATCATTTATCTAAAGAAACATTTTCTTTCTGAACTGCCACGAAGCATACACTGGACAACAGATTTGCATTTGTCAGTTTTGGACACAACTGAATGCAATTTTAGCGCCACTCACCAGACATCGAATGCAGGGACCTCTCAGTACACACAAAAGTCTGGATTGGCCGAGTGGAAGTATTTTATCTGACAGCTAATGTGTCACTGAGCAGTAATGCTTCCTGTACAAGGTCAGACATACAGCAGCGGACAGAGGAAGTGACTCGTGAAACAGCACTGCCATGTCCAAATGTACACAAGCCCTTCTGTGATCTTTTTTGATGGGAGAGAGCTTCTTAAAACCATTGGACCACCTCATGCTCTTCTACTGAAAGTGCTGGAGTGTCCCACGATGCTTGAACCAGATGTTCTTTTAAAAAAAAATTTAGCTCTCATTCTGACCTAATGCAGTGAGCAAATCAAACAAGATTTTTGCAAATGTCTTGTGAATTTTGAAAGGACAACACCCTACTGGCTGAGAACTACTATATAAGTCTGCTGTGATTAAGTTGGCTTGAGAAAGTCAACTTATTGAAATCCTATTTAAACGTATTCTTCTTCTGAGACTAAAATGATCAAACGCTGCTCATCCTAGAGCTTTAACTCTACAAAACTCCAAACTCAGCCCAGATTTTAAGACTGGTCTGACTTATAGTTTTCATAAAAATCCCATAGACTCCCATTCACTGAATGTTCAGATGAGCCAAGATTCTGTTAGCTCTTAATGTCAAAATTCAAACCTAAACACATTGCAGTCAATTAAGATTGGAATACACTATGTGTATTCATTGACATTGATTCTATTCAGTTGGAGGATATCAAACATTTTTGATATTTTCAGCCGATTTTAGAACCCATTTGTTATCATTTTTTATGCGTCTCCTAGCAACAAGGCACACATTTCTGCATCAGTTTGTTGTGATCGGAACAACTTGTAAAGTCCGGTAGTGTATGATCCTCGGTCGTGAAGTGTATGATGCTCAGTTAACCCATAATAGGGGCACTTTAAAACGTGAGTGTGTTAAAGATAGTCACAAAACTGTCTCTGTGCTCTGAGCTGGAGGACGGTCTGACAGCAGTTAAATCTCTCAGAAATGACAGACAGAGAGAGCGAGAGGTTTATTCACACCATAGAAAGGGTCACTTACAAATGACTCAGGCAGTCAAGTATGCAATGACTTTAAAAGTCTGCCATCCAACACAAAGCAACATCTCAAGTGATAATAATTTACTCTCTCTGAACATGTAATTGAATTCAAAGCCTGCCAAGGATCCACTGTTTAGTATTCTTAGATGTTTCTACTTTTCTACTTATCTTGCCATATGCTTTCACCTTTTGTGTTTTATCACACATTTGACAATTTGGCAAGCCAAATGACTGAGAGGAGTGAAGGCGCTCATATGCAACTGTCAGGCTCATAAAGAAACAACATTTATGAGACGACAAGCCTGTGACATTCCCAAGAACGACAGCATGTGTTCTTTATATGATTTGCTCTAGCCTATAAGTGACACATACTGTATGCCAATGTAAGCAATCTCAAAACTGGGAGCAAGCACAAACCTCTTACACTGTAAAACCTGCAATTGTCACTTTAAAGAGCAATATTTTACATAAATTAACGTGATTGTCACGGTGCATATACTGTAGATTCAGGCGCAGACAACATAGGCGATTCAAACATAAACTTTACTTCAACAAGATGAGTCACAAGGATGCAATTTACACACATATAAAGTAACCTTGATAATCGGAAAGAGGACAAGACAAACTAAACAGGCTTTTAAATAGGATAACATTAGGGAGAAATCCGGACAGGTGAGGAGCACAGGTGGATCGGGTTAACTAATCAGCTAAACAAGAACAGGAACATGACCAAATAAGGAAACACAGGAAATACTAAAACAAAACTGTGAACATAGAACGAAGACAAGGGCGTGACACAAGGTAGACATTTGACAACCGAACAACAAGAACTAAAACAAACAGAATTTAAATACGGGAACTGACAAACTCCGAACACATGGGCAACACGGCTGGCAGAAATTAACACAATGAACTAATCAACAGCCAGGAACAGACACAGAATGCGCACCCCCTACGGAAAGGTACGTCCTCGCGCCGTAACTCAACAGATGCACATATAACATTGAGTGTGGGGGTGTGTGTTATGGACGCCCTGGTTTGTTGAAAACTAGGACAAGGTTAATCGACTCGATTAGGGAAAATGCAATTGTAGGGATATCGCAACTAATGGGGTCTATGTCCAGTCCTAATCAACAGACAGGAAAAACCAAATAAGGGCAAAGGCGGGTACATGAAAACGAAAAGCAAAACTAGACAGAGACAGACTAAACAGACACAGAATGCATTACATAAAGATTAAGTTGCTTTGTTTCTGAATGAATCGGTCATTGTGACAAATCAGTTGAATGAATGACTGAATGATTCACTCATATTCACCGATATTTCATATTTACAGGTAAAAAAAACTAATCATATTTCAATATTCAGTATTCAATATTTTTTATGTTGTTGAATCTAAATGTATCTTTTTAAAGCTACTTTTCTGTCATGTCTTATTCCTTTCAATTAATCCAATGAATCAATCACCACATCATGTAATCGTTTCACAGCTTGACAGATTTTAACAAAACCATTTAATTTATATGTTTATGTAGATGCATTTTTTTTTTTTTTTTGTGAAGGACAGCAATATTACTTTCATATAAAAATCCAGAAATCCAGTCCACTTCGTGACTCACTGACTGCGTCTAAGGTCTTGTAGGAGAACACTTCACTCACTTAATAAGACATTTAGGAAAAGTCGATGACAGAGGAACATCTGAGCAACACAATGTTCCTCACAGACCTGATGGCATTCAGCTGCATACTGGTAAGACAGATTTCACTGCCGGTTAAAGATTAATGTAAAAACAAATTTAAAAAGTTAGAATTTCCCCTTTCTGGTTAAAAATAGCATTTTAATTTCACCGTTAAAAATTATAATTTAGCGTTTCAAATTAAATAGCCCGGGACTGAAGAATTAGAGCTCATTTGGGTGAAAGCCATCACTTGAAAACCCAGACCAATACGTCATGAGTGAGAGGCATAGAGAGAGATAAACGCATTATACAAGGACTGTCAAAGTCTCTACAGAGGATGTGAGGATGCGCTTTCAGAGGAGATTAGTTTGTTTTGGAGCTGATTGTTGAAAGCAACAGTCTGAACTGAGCATTCTCTGTTTGGCCCTTCAGGCTCTGCCTACTCTATGCAAGCAACTAAAGGCTTCAAGCCTCAAATAATGCTAATATACAAAGCCTGATATAAAACAGTTGTCCTAATTTGTCCTTTTGATTTATATGCAAATTCTTCCCATGCAGTTTCTTTACTAATTAGGCCAGAATACACAAGTGTGCCAAATGCTAACATCAGTGACTTGAGAGTTTTCCGAATAAGCCGAGCCACAAAAACACTGACACAGACATGAGCTGATATCAATATCACAACCTAGGCTCATTGGAAATACGTGCAGCTACATACATTTCTGCAAAACTGAAAAAAAAACAACTGCAGTTTTCAGTTGAACACTAGCAATCAAACTCTTTTCTCACAAAGGTATGATTTACTCAAACATTTGTGATTAATAACGGCAAATTTTTCTAGATCTGTAGGTTTACTCGGTAACTCATATGATACACGTTGCACTTAGGTAGTGAAAAGCTCCGGTTCAAATCCCATGAAACTATGATTCAGCAAAACAGTTCAAATCTTCAGACCTAAATCCAATTAAAAACCTTTGGAAGGAGCTGAAACTCTGTGTTGCTCAGCGACAGCCCCGAAACCTGGCAGATCTAGAGAAGATCTGTATGGAGGAGTGGGCCAAAATATCTCCTGTAGTGTGTGCAAACCTGGTGAAAAACAGGAACCGTTTGACCTCTGTAAATGTTAACAAAGGCTTCTGTACCAAATATTAAAATTATTTGAAACAGTAATTCCCAAATAAATTGTTAATAAATAATACAATGGGATTTGCGGATTTTTCTTTTTAGATTCTGTCTACAGTGGAAAGGTACCTATGCTGAAAATTGTAGACTCCCTGATTTCTTCCTGATTTCTAAGTAAGAGAACTTGAAAAATAATAGGGTGATCAAATACTTATTGACCTCACTGTGTGTATAT
The DNA here is from genome assembly GCA_032359395.1 of Enteromius anoplus. Lineage (NCBI taxonomy): Eukaryota > Metazoa > Chordata > Actinopteri > Cypriniformes > Cyprinidae > Enteromius > Enteromius anoplus. The sequence continues at coordinate 12,098,279 of JAUMHG010000069.1, forward strand.
ATTTAGACGGTTTCAACGACAACAACATAAACGTCTCAAAGTTACGTATGTAACCCTAGTTCCTCGAAGGAACAAGATGCCGTGTTGACAAGACACTATGGGGAATGCCTCCAACGTGACAGCTCTGAATAGCTCTGATGATGTCATTGGCCAGGAAGCATAAAAGCACATGAAGTGCAGCCGGCTTCAGCTTCAATGAAGCGAGCACATGCAGGGATGCGGGAAGTGTGGTTTCCGAGACGCGGCATCTCGTTCCTTCGAGGTTACATACGGAACCTTGAGATGTTTCTCTTCAGGAACTCGAGTCGCATGCCCCCAGACATGCAAATCCCTGCTTAGTGTCTGTACCTGCTCAGCTAGGGTGAGGGAACAGAGGAGCCCAGAGTGGTTTGCAAGTCTAGTCCATAGAATCGGACAAACGTGTGGGGGGGAAACCATCCCGCAGCGTTACAGATCTCCAGTACAGAGACCCCAGATATCAAGGCCTTGGAGGCCGCCACACACCTAGTTGAATGAGCCTTAACTCCAAGCAGCGGCTGGAGACCAGAGAACTTATAAGCAGTATTGATGGCATCCACAATAGCTTCTTCTATCCTGGCTCCCTGACGGGAGGAGGACTGAAGTCCTGCCGTATAATCGGCTGTGGTGTGACCGCAGGGACCCTCAAAATGCACCCACAAGGTATGGATGAAGGGACCACCGCCATATCCCAAGTAGGGATCATACTGGAGGCCTCAATCTCAGTGCACTGCAGAGGAAAAGTGTAACCAGCGGGTCTCTACCAACTGTGTGTCCACCGAGAGAGGTATGGTAGGCTGATATTTCCGCCACTTAAGCCTTCAGGGTGGGTGGGTGACCCCACTGGAGAATCTGGCCAGCAGGAACTCCAGCACTGTACCAACTGGGCAGTTAACTGGATTCTGCCGCATTTTCTACATCAAGAAGTGAAAAGTTTCCACTTTAGGGCATACCGTTTCCTTGTGGATGGAGCTCTGGATTAGAGGATAGTCTCAACAACCTCGGTTGAGGTTAGGGGCCACACTCGCCACTTCCACAACTCCGGGCGAGGGTGCACGATGGTGCCCCCAGCCTATGAGAGTAGGTTCCTCGTGACTGGAATTTTCCAAGGAAAGAGCCATCTAGGAGGGCCATCAGGTCCAAAAGCCATACTCGGCCTGGCCAGAATGGTACTACAAAGTAGAAGACTGACCACGTCCTGGTGCACTCTCTCCAGAAGTCCTGGAAGCAGAACGATTGGGGGAAAGGCTTATAGACATAGCCTCGGCCACGTCTGTATCATGGCATCCAGCCCCAGTGGAGCTAGATGAACTAGAGAGAAGCTGGATGAACATTGCGCATTGTCCACCTCTGCTCTGAAAACTCTCTAGATCTGCTCCATCACCTCGGTGGGGAGCATCCATTCTCTGGGTCTCAGCCCCTGCCTCGACAGGGCGTCTGCTCTTAGGTTTCAATGCCCAGGAATGTAGACGGCTCTCAGTGAGAGGAGTCTGTCCCGGGCTCATCCAAGGATCTGGTGTGCCAGCTTGTATAAGGGGCATGACCGCAGATCTCCTTGATGGTTACTATATGAGATCACTGATGTGTTGTCGGGCGCACCAACACATGTTGATCTCTTACATCTGGGAGGAAGTGTTTCAGTGAACAAAACACGGCCAGCATCTCCAGGCAGTTGATGTGCCATGTGAGATGGCAACCACTCCACAGACAGCGGGCTGAGTGACCACACGAACAGCCCTCTCGAGAGCTGACAGTGTGAGCTCTGCTCCCCAGAATGCTGCTCAATATTCATTCATTTATAGTAACGACAGACAACATGCTTGTACATCGGGAGCTGACTTTGTGATTTGCTTTCGAGCAGACAACACTCAAACTGTGTGTTTCCCCAATGGTAATGTAGTTTGGGAAGAGAACAACACGGCCCGAAATGCTGCCCGATCCCGCCCTTGTCTTCATTTGTAATTTTTAAATAATGAGTGATAATAGACACACAACACTTAATAAGACTGACACACGCAGAGTGCTTGTTGAATGACAAAAAGCTAAAGCCAGCTGCACTCCACGTGCAATTATGCTTCCTGGCCAATGACGTCATCCGCCTATGACGTCTCGCCCATTCATTAGACTGATTACACATACTATTCAGAGCCGTCATGCCGGAGGCGTTCCCCATAGGGTCTTGTCGTCGTGGCTCGAGTTCCTGAAGAGGATCAAACGTTACTGCGCATGTTTGCTTTTGTGGCCCTAACTTATCTTCCGGTAGACGTCCAAATAGAATCAATAACAAGTCCTTCTAGAGTAGATTATTTTTCTGATAACAAGCTAAATATATAGACGGATTTAGTAAAAATACAAACTCATTTTTTGCCAGCAGGAGGTGCTTTAAGCACAAGAAACGAGAGGTAACGTCTGTAGACAAAACAGCTCTGAGCTTACAAACACTGCCTAACATGCAGGATGAAATGAAAATGACATTTTTTAAAGACAGTCTTCCTTCAGAAATACAGTGACATAAAAACACCCACGCCTCGGTTTGATTTTTAAACATGCATTACATGCTCATGTTCATTCAACAAAGCCTTTTGGAAAATCCGTCTGTTTTTATATCGTGCCAGGTCGCCACAAATAAATAAATGTTTGGGAAACACACCCCACAGCACAACTTCATTACTCATCATTAGCTCTGTATGTAGCCCACAACACTAACCAGACCACTAAACAAACAGACCAGAAGTTAATTCAGGTCCAGGCCAGGGCTTGACATTAACTTTTTTGCTCACCAGCCACTGTGGCTAGTGGTTTTCCAAATGTACTAGCCACTCAGCATTTTCACTGGTCACAATTTTCTTGTTAGGTAATTACATTTTATATGACTTAATAATGCATACAAATATTTCAAAGTCATTTGACCTATTTTAATACAATAAGATAATGTTACCAATCATATGAAATGTTACCAATGTCACCCGTTAACAATCATATGAAATCAGAAACATCTATAAAATTGATCATTCCACTGCAGAAGAAACAAGCAGCATTCATATGCATTTATGATTGTTATTTGTTACATTTCCGAACGCCTCCTACAGTTGCTTAATAAAAAGTAACGATGCTTAATGTATAATATTGTGTTAATGCCATGCCCTGTTTAGCACCGATTTTGATTTTGATTTGGCAGGTGGGCGGGTGCCAATGTCAAGCCCTGGTCCAGGCATGTGTGTCCAATGAAACTGACCATAAATACATGCATATTAAACAGAACACATGCATATATTATGCAAACAAAAACCTTTATTTTGGATGCAATTAATCTATTGACAGCACTACTTTTAACATGAAAGTCTTTGCTTTCAAAATCTGTCAATTTTGTCACAAAATGCAAACAATAAATGTGGCTTTGTCCCTCTTTAATGTGTTGTGATAGATCACTGTAGACGTCTCAGTTCAACCATCATTTAAGCTAATCATCTCTTCTTCAGTCTCCTAAATTATATATGTAGCAGATTCAGCCATTTATCTTTTAACAGCAGGTAAAGACATGATGAGAGATACTGTCCCACCCACCACACCACTGCTGATCTTACTCCACAAATTATTTAAAGATTATCATAAAAGTAGTTCACACACTTTATGTTCTGTATTGCAAGTCTTCTGATGGCATAAAATAGTGAGGAACAGGTCTAAATGTGAGTGATTGCCCTCTGTTCTGCTCTGCTTGTTTGATTGACAATACACCTGCACTCAGCACCATATGAAGAAGAAGGCACATACCACTCTTAAATGTCATTGCATTCTTTTCATTTAAAATTTCAATATGTATAAATATGATAATGTGCAGCTTTCATGAAAACTGCTAAAACTCAACGTGGACCCACTCTAGTGCATATGTATGCATCACAATTGAGCTTTCAAGACTCTTGCAATGGACAGTGATGTTTATGAGGCAAGGGACTTACGTGGGAACAGGGGACATTTATAAGTAGAACATGGCATCCATTTCAAATAGCAAATACTTTAATGTAATGTATCTCACGAGAGCTATAAAGTTAATGAAGTGGCCATGTGACCTGTTTATTCATCATCGTGAAAGAAAAAAAGAGAGGCTTTTAGGCTCATTAACAATGATTAACTTTCGTGCAGTGTGCAATATAGCTGTTTGTGAATGTAAAGTATCAAAGATAAAAGTGTGCAACAAATTTATTTAAGTTATTGTCTCCCAAAGGATAGCATCAATTCTGAACTGCCTGAAATGAGTCGTCAGTGATTCCAGTCTTACTGCACGAACAAACTTAATGTATTACAAGTAACCCTACTTACATAATTAGATTAATTTACTGATAACTGCTTCTCTAATTTTGTGTTAAGTTCAATGCAGTTTTTCCATTTATTTAGACTATCTTGTACCTCTGGAACCTGTTAGTATGACTAATTATTAATACATAGTGTATATGGTCTACCAAGTGTTGAAAACCCATACTTTTGTGTTGTTATATGTGTAACCCAGTGCACAGCTTAACTCTCTCAAATAGCAATTGCTTTTCCAATGCTTTTATGGATCTAATAGACAGATCCTTAAACAAACCATTTTAAACGGTGATGCTGAAAGTATACTATGAGAAAATAAAATGTTTTTTGAACCTTGATGGATGTAAACGTATGTAGGAGACCTCTAAAACAAAATAGGAATCTTCTAATAAAATAGCATAATAGGGGCACTTTAATTACAATGCTGAGCATTGTATCAACATCAACCGAGCCGGTGTGTTTCGTTTATGTTTGATTTCTTAACAAAAGATACACAGAGCATGCTTATGAAAGGTTTGCCATGTCCCCTTATTATTACTAAGCATCTTTTGGCTTGTACTTAATTTACACTTGGAGTGTCAAATTATTCATTTAGTTAATAAAGTAGTCAGATGCAGACTGTGATATTTTAGCATGTGGCTTATTTTCAAGATAACACATTTGGATTTGAGTTCATTATGGGCTTGTTCTTATTTGCAGTTTTTCTTATAGCAAGATTTGGCAACATTAATGAGCCAAATTGGACCTTGTTTCCTGTGATTTCTTGCACCATGCATACAGAAGTGTTATACTTTAAATAAGTAACTATCAGTTCACTTCTGTGTGTACAATATCTGCAAATGCAGTTGCCACTATCTGCATTTTTCAATGGTCAGTTAATTAGTAAGTTGCTGTTGTCATATACAGCTCGTCACATTTTGACGCTTGGTCAAGACCCTTTTGCGTTGCTTTCTGAAGCTCAAGGTACCCCTTTTTAGTCACTTTTCGACTCTCTCCATTGTTTTCAGTTGTTGTGCTTAAAGTAAGGTTTTACATGCATATGTAAATTTATTATTTAATTTTTACTTTTATTGGAGCACCAAACTCCACCCCTACTCTAAACCTACCAACCTCTGAACAATATAAACACACACACAGGCAAATGCAGTTACAGGTATTTCTAACTAGGTAACTAATCATAAACAAGCAGTATAAATACATTACAAACAAGTCATGTCACATTCCAAGTCTTCTGAAGCCATACGAAGTCTTTATGTGAAGAAGAGAGTAAAACAAGGTTTTAATCACTAAAAATGATCCCGCTCCGTTCACGCGCTGACTTCTCATTCAGAAAACATACTCCCATCCGGAAGCACGACGCAATCGATCACGAGACACGCAAGAGCCAATGGCATTTTACAACCAATGCTGACATAAGAATTCTTGTAGTGGCATTTTTTTTTTTATCGCGCACAGCCTGCAGCAGCGTACAGGAAGTACACGGAAGACGGAGAAAGCGACCGCGTCTATTCCTCTCACAAATCAATCGTTTTGCCTCAAAAGACTTGGAATATTAATATATTTCAATTAAACGATGACGGTGGTTGTATCTGCCTGCTATATCTTGTGTTTTATTGACAGATGGTAGGTTTAGGGGCAGAGGTTGGGATACGTGCTCATAAATGTGTAAATAATGTAATTTAAATAAAACTGTTTTGACTGTTTACATTGAAAAATCACACCTCTACTTATATACAATAATGGCATTGTTTTTACCCAATAATAAGAATAAGTACATGGCCATATACTACATGGACAAAAGTACATAATTAGGCTCTCGCCAGTGTACAGAGATAGATTGGTGATTAAATATGCACAACTGGATTTGGACTAACTTCAAGAACTGTACTCAGGGAATGTTTTGAGTGAACACAATGCTGATCCCGTAGTTCACTGTAGTTCACAGCCTTTATGTTATGAATGTACCAAGTGACTTGATCTGAAAAACAAGTTTCCACGAGCTGAGGGTGATCATTAGGAGTTCTGTCACTGACACTGCAAAAACACCTCCCAGCATCCCTCCACCCACCAGAGATTCATTTGTACACCTTTTGGTGTTGTGATGGTGGACACGCTCTGCTGCAGAGTGTCCCGCAGCGCGCCAGGCATCAGTCAAATGCTCTCACACTTTGTTGTGGCACTCCAGCGGCCTGCAGAGATAAAAGACGCCTCTCCAGCGCAGTGAGCTGTTGCTATGTTGTGAGAGAGAGTGTTTGGATCAAAGTTAAGTTGAACAGTGACCCAAGGAGGCGTCTTTCTGTTTAATCACAGAGAGAAGGATGTCTTGTTCGCAAGCATCAGTACGGCCTTTAAAGATGCCTAATTGCACGACATGTGACAGATTATGAAGGCTCTGGTACCACAGATAATACATCTTTTAATATGGCGTATTATGGTTAGTACTGGATTCTGATGTGCTTTATTCACATTAAAGCATGGCTATGACCGCTTGACCCAACGGTTCTTTATATCAAAGTGAAAGTTGCGTATTTTTAACTTGTCTGTCTTCTTGGTCAATGTCTTTTGCTTTGTTATGATTCTTTGTTGCAGGCTGAACGACTCTTTCAAATGACTCAACAGTTGTGGCGATGTAATGCAGTCAAGAGCTGGAAGTACTACTTTACAATAGGCAACCCTTGTAAACTATTAACCAGAACTTTTCCTTCAATAAATTCTTAATTGTGTGTCCTGCAGAGTTTAGCTCTAACCCTACTCAAACACACCTGAAGCAGCTAATCAAGCTCTTACTAGGTATGTTAGAAACTTCCATGCAAGTGTGTTGAGACAAGTTGGAGCTAAACTCTGCGGGACACCGGGCCTCCAGGACCGAGTTTGGACAGCCCTGATCTACGGCATTAAGCGTTGGCCAAAACACACAGAGCAAACGCGTTGTGTAAAATAATATCACAGACGTCTCATTCAGACTTAGAATTATCACAGTGGTTGTGAGAGAAAAACACACACATGGCAGATTCAGATGGGGTAAAATAACCAAGTACATCTGTGAAACAAAACATTCTCTAACGAACCCCTGTAAAACTAGTCCCGTCCGAATAGGGCTTTACTTTTAGTCATTGTTTAGGTAGCACACATATTCTGAATGAGCCATGAGAATTCAAATGAGCCTGCTATTGATGTAGATAAAAAATAAAAAAAATTCTAGTTTATACAAATAATAAACAGCAAATATGCAAGCAATATGCATGCAAATATACAACTAGTCAATAGTGAGAACTGATCCCTAAAGTGTTAAAGTGTTACATGCATCTGAGGACTTCAAAATTGAATGAAATATACAAATAAAAGCATAAAAACTGAATACTGCTAAGGTGTAACTGAGAGCTCTCTTAATCTCCTGAGCTGTGAGCTATAAACATAAAAAACTGAATTTAATCTTCAGGATTAAAAATCACCATAAAACCAAGTCTTGACACATGGCATGATGTGTATGTATATATTCCTGCACGAACATACACGTAAGACTCGTCCCTTCAGTTTACTCATGCTGTAATACATAAGCTAGTCCACCGCGACATTCAGCGTGGCGTTCCTCGCCAACTCCCTGCTCTCTGTAAACCGGATTAAAGGTGCAGTTCGTCGACATTATTCTTTCCCTTTTTGATGTGAAGTACTGTACAGCTCAAATGTCTTCAGACCGTATGCCTCAGTCGCACAAAGGCACTGCGCTTTATTATTATTTATGAGGTGGAACATTGTCAAGTGCTTCTTGTGCTTTAAAATGACCTTCATTTAGTTCGAGGCCATAAACCTTGCCCGTCTTATCACGAGACAGACTCCACACACGACACCACTACAAATCACAAACTGCAGCTTGTGGACACAGCTCACTTCTCATGTGCTGCCTAGAGATGAGCACCTGACATAAATACGGTTCTATGATATTCATAAATATCATTCTAAACACTTATGCATAATATAAAACAATAGCACATGGTTATATATTTATTTATTAGTTTATTTTTCTGATAAACCAATAGGCTGATATTTATTTATTTTGCCTCTGTTTTTGACAAAATTATAACAAAAACACTGAACTGAACAAACTACACTTTTATCAATACAGTACTTTCACTTTCTTCTTTAATTTCAGCCATCGTAAAGAAAATGTTAAATTTAATCTTAATATTACATCAACAGAAAATCAGTATATCTGATTATCGGTTGATTTCTAGTGCAAGGCCTCTTAATCTGCTTTTGGTTTTTAACATTTTATCATGTATATGTTTTTATATGTACTGTCAATGTCAAATGAATCAGAGGTTTTGCACATTCAAAGAGAATAGCTTACATCCACATTGCAAATTAAGGTCACTTCACAAATGATCCTGTGAACTATTTCTTTGAAGAAGCAGCAGATGCACTGACTGTCAGTACAGACAACACACACAAGTGCTGGACACTAGAGGAACATGCACCTCACCTTTGAAAAAGCAGTCTTTGCTGTGGACCACATAGATTCTCCTCCGCTGCAGGCAAGAGGTGCGGTAAAGCTCGCAGTGGTTCTCATAAAAATGTCCGTCAGAGCCACACACGGGCACGAAAGAAGTGTGACAGCTTTCCTGGCACACACACTCGGCACGGCCCGTTACTTCCCTGACCACACACTCCCGACCCCGGCCACAGTACGTCCTCCTGCACGGACCCCCATCTGCAGAGAGAAAAGGTTAAATGTTAAAAACAGCATCAAGCATTAAGTCCTGGAGCAGTTTAGATTTTATTCCCTTTCCTTTTTCTTAAAAACATATGAATGGCTAAAGTTCAGCACAATCTCTGCAACATGTAGCCTATATGTTTGCAATATCAATTGATGAAGGTGAAGTACCCTCACCCAAACAGAAAATGCACATTTTGATGTGTTTATGTTAATTTTTTTTTAAATATATGTTTGTAAAAAGTACATAAGAACGTTGGTTGTGTGAGTGCGTACATTGAACAAAACCATAAATTATAAAATGTCCACAGAAAAAATCTGAAGGTTAATTAGTCGTAAAACAAAGACAGAACAGCATGTTTGTAATGAAGTTTGGACACACTTTGGTTCACTCTATCCCAGAGAGTATGTAAAGTTTCTCAGCCAATTGTAAAATCTCGCTCCCTGATGATTCCCTGAGCTGGCAGTGCAAAAGCTGCTGAGGTCTGGACGCTCTTTCCGGAGCCGCAGGAGAAAACTCCTGCTGGAGTAAGACGCTGGATTTGGACTAGTGCATTGTCTATGCCAGTTTTAGTACTTTCTTCGGGTGACAGCTGCTAGGAAGAAATTATTCCCAATTAATTCCTGACCGCTGACTGAGAGCAATGAGAATGGCATTAAACCCATTTCGCGTCACCGACTTTCTACACTAATACACAATACTACATATGCATTTCAATGGTACAGTATGAATGTGTTAACTGGTGCAGATTACGTGGCACTAAGTAAAACAATATAGGCTCCTCTGTAAACTGTTGGAATCTTGTAACTCAGGTTGCATCATGTCTGTAGGTCATATAAGAGCACTTTGGAAATTCCAGCAAAAATAACAATAATGTGACGTGAACTAAAGTTTTTATATATTTACAGTAAGAAATTTACAAAACATGTTCATATAACATAATCTTTGTATCCTAGTGAATTTTGAATAATCATTTTGACTTATGTAATGTATTTTTGGTTATTGCAACAAATATACCCCTAGCAACTTAACATTGTATAAATACAAACTTTTGATCAAATGTTTACATTAATAGATGGATGCTGCCGTGACGTGCTTTGAAAGGGGTCTGGATTAAAAATGCATAAGTACTCAGTTTATATGAAGTGATTTGTAACAGAAAATGCAATAGTAATAAAGACACATATGTTGCAGCATTGTCCAATATAGTCAAACTCAGCACTGCATCATCTGCATCATCATCGTGTCTACACTAGGCACAAGCAGCACTAGACAACTAACAGAACCCGTTATATTCAGTGATTCTGTCTACGCTGGATGGCACAGACTGACACAACACATCCCTGACAGTAAAACGATGTCCCGTTCTGTTTCTGATATACTCAAAGTGTTCATGCTGACATGAAAGAGAAATGGATTTGCAACACAACAAGTCTTGCATCCGATGTAGATAAGGTGTTAATATCACAAGAAAGGAGGAAGTTCAAAGTCTCTCTGAGGCTCGATGGTTTTGTTAATGAAGTACTGTAATTCTTAAGTTTAGTATTTCCTCTCCTCCTCCTACAAGCATGAATCAGTGGGTGGGGCTAAAGACGTAATTATGTACAGGCAGGTGTTTTTCTTCAGCAAGAAAGTCTTTCATCGCAGCATGGTGTCAAAATGAGATCATTTTCAGCTTGGTTTCAGTAAAAGCTGTTTTAAAATAGTGAAACAGTTTTAAAACATTACAGGACTTGTTTCATGTCAAAAGATCAAGGTGAATTGGATTTCTCAGTTCATGACTCCACTAAACCGCCGGACACGTACAAATATTTTCTGCCAAGTTCTTTTAAGTATAGTAAAATATATCTGTATCCAGAGTAGCAAGTTAATAAAGGTTTCTTTACTCCATTGTCAAAATCAAAAACAGATGTTCTTAATGACCTTTGTTCATTGTACACTTCTGTGATGTTTTGTCCATTAAACAATAAGACTGTATACTTTATATTCGGAAAATCAAAGGATGAGATGTGGTTTATTTGCTAAGTTTCTACACTTAGAATGCAAATAGGTTTCATTTATGATACTATACAGGTATCTGATGATTTCATCTTAAGTGTCGATTATGTTTGGTATTCAGTTCTGTCATGATTGGACTCTACTGTGACCCTCCAATTTCAACAGCTCTGATAAATATTAAGCAACATGACATGCAGCCAAAGTTAACTTTATTTGAAGAAAATCTCATGTTTTCAGATTCTTGTACAATGACGCACACGCTAACCTTTGACGCTCAGTGTTATGGGTTTTGAATGAGAATGGCAAACGTTAATAATAAAATCTGATCAACAGGGCACAACATACGTGCCTGCCCTCGAGATCCCAACCTGTGTCGTTTGGTTTACTAATTATTTACCGCACATCCATAAAGCAACGGCAGACACGAACACCCAACCCCAACATCGTGACCTTCTTCCTCCGTGTCAAGGTTGCAGACGATTACCGGATCATTTGTATTCCCTGAGCATTGAAGATTAGGCGCTTAGCTGAGCTTTGCTTCTTTGAGAATGATTTGCTCTTCTTGGGATGCCTGCTGTCCGACCATTTCTCGCCTTTCCTAGCTCTTTCTCTGCTCCAAGTCGAACAATCCGGTCCAAAACACAAATGCTCCTTTTACAGCACTATTAGCAATTCTGCAGAGACACCGTCCTCTTTGCAATCATGGCATGCGCTCGCTGACAATTCCCAACTGCACTCCGCTCTGATTTACTTAAGGAGCTAAAGAGTTGATTTGTAATCCATTCAGTGTGGGCAGCGAGACAATGGTGATGCATGAGTCTTAAAGCTTCCTCCGAAAGCTCTGGACTCTCCCAAGCCGCTTAGCAGACGAGTTAATGCGTTTGTTTATCACGGACCATTCTTGGGACTGTTAAGAAGCTGCAAGCCATTGCTGGTCTGTCAGCAATCGCTCCAGGCCTGGAGGACAGATGCTCAAACATTTCACTCGCAAAGGGAATGTTTGCAAGTATTGTTCATCAGCCTTGGAATGCTCTGGATCTGATCCCATTGTCATCAAGTAAATGTGACTAATTGATTCCTTTCACGCGGAGCCGACAGTGGTGTAATCCCTGAAAGCTCGCATTATACAGACAACTTCTTCTCTGACATTAACCACAGACCCCCCTCCAACCTCCAGGGCACAGTAAAGTTCTACCAGAAAGAAGTCGGCTTGCCAAGTTTCTCAAATGATGAAATGCCACCCCCCCCCGTAACTTTGTTACCACATCTCAACATATTCTCATTTATTTGCAACTACTTGTCTACTAGCTCTCAGAGTAGACTGTTAGGGTAGGTTTAGGGTTAGTCAGTATGTTGTGAACCCATCAAAATAAAGTGTTAGAAGATATTAAGCAGACACAACTAATACTTTAATGACTGCTAGTTGACATTTAGCTGCAAAGATACTTACTGCTAGTAGAATATATAAAGTGGACTATCGAAAAGAAGTGTTTAGTTTTGATATGGGGTGGATTAAGGGATCTAGAAGATGTTCATAAAGAATAACGGGCTGTTCACATAAAGTACATTAATGTGTCTAAAAACCATCCTGGTCTCATAAAAATATGTACCTTTGTACACTTTTCGTGCGGCACCTTTTTACATAGCTCGCGGAGCGTTTTGCCATAGTTTCAAAGAGAAATGTCCACTGAGTAGCGCTAAAAAACAGGTTAAACCCAGCACAATTTTATTGCGTTCACACAAGTCTGTATTGTGGCAGTTCAGAATTAAAAAATCCATAGACTGTTGCTATAAGTTAATGCTCTATCATGTTGGAAATATGCCCTACACCGAATCCAACCCTAAACCTACCTGATAGTGTTAACAAATGAGAAAATTCCTTTTACACAGATCTGAACTGTTTTGTTAAACCGTAGTTACACGGGATTACTCAAGTACATCTCGGTACTCTGTGAGCTACCGAACAAACCTATGAAAACATAGACATGAAGCTGGATATGTGTGATGATAACATTCAAAAATATCAGTTTTCAAATATCCCAGCATATTAATATTGTTTTATTGTTCACGTAATTGTGCAAAGATTATGCTTTATTAATTGAAACTCTGTAAAAGTAATAAATGGTGGTAGTGTTTTACTGCCTTAGTGTTCATATCTTTTGAAAACTGCAGTGATATGTACTTGTTGGGAGGTATTTCACGTCTCGCTAAAAAGTGCACCCAGGTACATAAATGCCTGGATACCAGGTAGCTAAAAACAAGGAATGCAGTGATCAGGAATGTTTTTTTTTTTTCCCTCTGCAATGTTGCTATGAAATTAAACATTTACAACTTGCAATGGTAAACAAAACAGGTTCTACTGATTGGTCCAATGTTTTTTTTTTTTTTTTGGAACTCACATTGAGTGACACTGCATATAAAAGTTTAAATACTTTTAAAAACAGGGTGCTCATGAGCAAGATGTTGCAATGTTCATATACTGTACATCCGTCTAGCATGTTTACATAGAAAGACAACAGTAAATAGTGAATTAATGGGAAAATGTGTTCTGTGTGAATGAACCCTAAGAAAATGATGTGTACTTAATGTGTGCTAATTACTAATAAACCGCCAATATACTAGTAATATGCACACTACTTGGCAACAAGTTAACAAATATTTCAATCAATAACTAAATGAATAACACCTGAGAGTCAGAGAACAGAGAAATGTGCATCTGGTTGTTTACGTAATTATTTAAAATAAAGATATTTAAAATCAATTATTTGTAGAGTTCATTAATTAATTGCATTAGTTTAGTGCCTGATTCACTAAAATAGATGAACAGATCTATCCTGTTGCATTGACACCTGAATAATGCCAGTCTTTTCTTCTCCAGCACTTGCCGTCATGATCACCAGAAAATTGGACAAAAACATGCCTTTCAGATATATGCTCAGTTACTTAAACAGTATTGAGTTTTGTGAATAAACTGCAATCTGTAATCAGCCTGATCTACATATAAAGAAAGCATGTTAGCATAGAAATTAATGACATTGACTTGAATTTGAATACTCAAGGTGTTTTTGAGGGGGTGAATAAGTGAATAAGATACAGCTGCTTGATTTGAATCACCACATGTTATCTTTCAGTCATTTGCACCAATAAACACCAATAAATATGTGTAATAACATCATCTGCGTATGAATGATATTTGTGGGTGTGGTGTGGATATTCTGGTCACATGACACTGCCCTCTCAAAGACACTGTGACAAATAAATAAAGAAAACTGATTTTTCTTGTCATCTAGTCTTCGGGGATATTGGATTTTTTTGTGAAGCAGATGAGCGTGATTGTAAGGCAGCATATCATGCTTGAATCTCTCTCTGAGACCAGCCACAGCAAAATGGTGTTGACAGCCCAGGAGATTTCTGAATATCAATGCAGCGGTGCTGCTTTAAATCTGTTATCATGCGCCTCTCTGTTAAAAATACAAGATCATTCGTAATTTTCCTTAAACAATTTTTTTAGGCTCTCAAAGAGAACAGAAGAATCTCTCACATGTAAACAGAGCACTTGCATCTGTTTATTTCACTTGGCCACACATGCAGAAAGTCCTTTTCTCAAATCTCAAACATTTTAGACAAGTATGCATATGTGAATTTTGAGTAAGGCTGTCAAAATTAGTGTACAAATGTCGATTTGTATTTATTTTTTTAAATCCCCATTTTTATGAAGTGACTGCAATATTATTTTGGCTGGCATTATATTATACTAGCTATATGAACATGCTATTAAGCACAATAAGACACAAAAGAGAAGGTAATTCAGTGCTGTTCCCAAATGCTTTTGTCAGCCAAACCCCTATTTGTTTGTTTCTTTTTTCTCTTTGCTTTTTTCTTTTAATACTCATTTAATGATGAGTTTAAATCAAGTTAGATAAAAACGTAATCTTAAAGTAGTCAGAATACATTACCTAAAATGACCAACCTTGATTGCATACTAACAGTTTTCATCATGTTATCTGTCATCAGTAGTAATCTACCCAACTCTGTTTCTGAACATACAGGAAGACAGTTTTGTACAGTATATGCCTCCAAATATATTTAACAAGTGAATTTGTTTTACATTTACAGCAGGTTAATTATTTTGACGATCTAATTTCGGTAACACTTTAGAACATAATAGTTCGTAATAAGGTAGTTGTTAAGATTAGGCAGGATAAGGGATGCATATATTCTATATGCATGCTATTAAGCATCTAGTTAACATGAATTGGTCAAATGTTCTGATTTTTTTTTTTTTTTTATGTTTGTATGTTGCATGGAACAGTTTCAAATTGTCATGGGAGTGTGCCTGTTCAGATCTGAATCCATTAGACTCCTCATTCATGTTTCATGAATAATCTGATCTTTCACTGATGCACCAACGAGAGAACATAATGTAATAAAGAACAACAGGAGATACAGTAAGAGACATTTTTCAGAGCCGATGCCATTCATACAGTACTTCCAATAAGTCCATTCTACTAAATGTCCCGGATAAAATATGACTTCCAAATGAAGCAAGGTCACAGTGAATGTCAGAAAGAGTGATGAGCTACAAATTCAAGGGCAGTGACGAAGTGTGTGTGTGTGTGTGTTTGACAGGTTGAGTATTCTAAAGATTTCAGATGTAAACACACAAACTCAAAGCCAGTTCCATCAAGCCACTACCTCAACACTCAACTCACTGGGCGGCCTGATAACACTTTATTGATCTTCAGATCGCCGCTCCATCTGTTAGTGGTGTGCAGCAGAGAGCAGTTACTTTGGTGAAATACTAGTTGTTGTACACAGCTGTGGTGACCAGATTTATCAAGCTACAAAATTTCCCAGATTACAGTTCATTCCCAAATTCAACATCAGAACGCCTTCCTAAAGCTTACAGCTCTGGTTCAAAATTAGTTTTTCTTCAAACATTAATAATCGCAAGTGTATTGACTTTTATTTTTTTACTTATTTTAATTTATTGATTTATGCATAAGATTTATTCTTAAAACAAGAACTAATGAATTTGCCAGTGAAGTAAGAACACAAACTTAAAATATAAACTTGTTTTAAGACTGTTCTGATTTTAACAGGGAAACATGATAAGCTTTCTTAAAATATGTAGGTCTACATCAAGTTACAGTGTTTCATATGATGTTCACAAACAAATTTCGGGAGGAGCACGCTCAACACTAATCATCTAATCTCCCTATCAGATCTCACGTCACTCCCTATAAATAGCCAATACCCGATCTAAGCATCCCTTCCGCGCCCCTGCTCCTCCTTTCTCTTGTTTCTCTGGGGGGGACATGCAGGGTTCGGACGGGGCCGTCTGTACCTTTCCTCTCCGACCCCGCTGGGGTTGTTAACCCTGAGTATTTTCCTTGGACAGCACTCCAAACTCGCCTCGCTTATTATTAT
This sequence comes from Enteromius anoplus, assembly GCA_032359395.1. Classification (NCBI taxonomy): domain Eukaryota; kingdom Metazoa; phylum Chordata; class Actinopteri; order Cypriniformes; family Cyprinidae; genus Enteromius; species Enteromius anoplus. The sequence continues at coordinate 12,114,742 of JAUMHG010000069.1, forward strand.
TTTGTTACCGGCAAGTTCAAACCCGAGAAGTATCCTTCACAGACAAAGACCTCAGAATACCCTTTGAAAAAACTGAGAAAATTGTGTCAAGAAAAAACTTGATTTGATACTAAAAGTATGAATAAAATTATTGAATCATATCTGAAAAATAAATAAATAAGAAAAACATGAGTGTGACAAAAATATGAGTTTCTCAGCTTTTTTGTGTGAAATTTAGCTTTGTTTTATTAGTTAATTTTATTAGGCTAGTAACAGACAGACGAGTTATAGATATTTACAGTATTTCTTACTGTATCTCTTACTGTATAACAGTCTGCAGGTAACAGTAGAGTATGGCACTAGCAACAAAGTCGAGGCTTCGGTTCCTAACAAATCAATGTTCCTAGACCTATATATTTTATGTCATAAAATAGTTATATAGTTAAACTAAAACCATAAAAAAAAAAACATACTTGTAAAATAGATGTTGAAAATTGATAGATAGCATAAAATAAAAATAAAGTGTACATTTGAGTTAGTTGGTAACATTTCTAATTTATTTTAAGTTTAATTGTAAGTTTAATTTAGCATAAATTTAAACAAGTAAATAAATAGATAAATAAAAAAAACATATAGACATTTAAAAATACCAAAAAATGACAAACAAGAAACATTACTAAAACTTCAAGCAAAATGAAAATCAATAAATCAATAAATATAGGAAAAAATATTTAAAATATTAATCAAAGCTATACTAGTATCTAACAATAACATTAAGATTAATAGCCGTGAGAAAATGTATCAAAATTAAATGATGAAGACGTTTAATGTGATCTTCATATGTGTTACGATGCACGGAAACGTTTGAGTTCAAATGCAACAAGTGATTTATTAAGGCTCAGAGTCAAAATAACAGAGGTTGATCGCCAGCAGATACAAAGGGGAAGGCATAAGCAGAGACAGAGTCGATGAACAAAGCAATGGGTCACAAATACCGGTAATCAGAGTCCTTAGGGGGAAGCAGAGAGAGAGTCCAAATCCAGGCAGAGGTTGTCAACAGAGAATCCAAAGGCAAAGAACAAACTAGAACAAAA
>JAUMHG010000069.1:12125359-12138802 GCA_032359395.1 Enteromius anoplus
TGAAATGAGCAACGCTGAGAAACAGCCAATCAGAGCAGACCTCCTCATTACTATTCATGAACCTTCCAAATAAGGTACAAACAGGCTGTTTCATTCTAGGGTCAAATTCTAGGGTTGTAAATGGAACTGTAAAACCGTTTCCGGGCATTTGTTCCCCTTACCTAAGCTACATACCTTATCAGAGAACAATTTAAAATACTCTCACAAAGCATTCTATGACACCTTTAAAACATTAGTCACATTTGAGCTCTGTGCTACATCCCAACTGCCTGCACTGTATTTTTATGTATAATCTTTTTCTATTATTAACCTTTTAATTAACTTTAATAAATTTGTTGTTGTTGTGATTATTTTATGATTATTTGATTTCCTTGCCTGTAAAGCACTTTGAATTACCAAGGTGTAGGAAATATAAATAAACTTGCCTTGCCTAACTTCACCATCACTTCATCTACACTCAAAAAAGGGTAACCTAAAATTGGTAACAAAGCTAAATTAAATCAGGTAACAGTTGCAAGTTAACATTTTTTACAGGATATAAGATATGACATATGGTAGTTGATTTAAATTCATGCTGAATACATTTTGGATTTATTTTTTTATAGAATATACAATAAATACTCTTTGATGACCTTGGTTTTCATTAAACAATACTGATTTAGTAGGGTATAAGGTCTTTATAATAAATTATCGTCTTTTTAATTAATGTTTTTGTCTGCATATTTTCTGATTCAAGAAATATATAAGAACAAAGATATTTTATTTTTATTTCGAAAGTGCATTTTTTTCACGTTTATATTACAAAAGGAAATAATCGAAATGCCACGTCCTCCTTGTAATGCTATATAGGATGTTCTACTGAATGCATAATTGGAGATGTGGTGGAAATGACATTTGCTGGTATGGTTCTTCAACAGCACTGACTTTTGTTGAAGGTTGATGTCGTCCAGGCTTACGTTTATTTCTGTGTAGTATTCCTAATGAATATTTTAATCTGACCCTTTAGACAGGAGGCTGATGTGCGCTGGCTGTGGTCCTGCGGTGGAGCGGCTGCTGTTGAGTGAGCTGAAGTGCTGCATCAGAGGGACAAGCAGACAGAGTTCATGTGTGTTTTAGCAGCAGCGGGGGCCGTGAGGGGATGAGCTGCACTGAGTCACCTACAGCATGTGACAAAACCCTTCTACTTCTGCCTTATAAAGCAACATATTGATGCAAAAGACAGAACATAAGACTTTATTGTTATATACATGCTGAGACGCAGATTAGCCACATGCAGTACATGTTTGGTAAACCTGTACCCACAGTACTAATAAAATAAAAGGTCACGCTTTATATTAGGTGGCCTACTATGTGTTAACATCAAAAATAATTACAATGTACTAATTGTGGTCATATTGTTTTGCAATGTTGTAATTTACAAATCTCATATTAGTATTTTAAAAAATATAAGTACAATGTAAAAGCATGTACACAATAAGTGCATTGTATCAAATGATGAATTTAAATGTAAGTACACAGTAGGTAAGGCACCTGATATAAAGTAAGACCTAAAAAACAAAACAAAAGCACTGCATGTATGCAACATCTTGGAATCATAATAAAAATGAATATATGTGCATCTTTTTGTTTCCAGTCAGCATTTTTATGCGATATCCCAAAATACAGCAGCAAACTTACTCACGGGTTCATGGAAGGTCAGTAGAACGTGAACTCCTCTCTCTCAATCGAATCACGTTCCATAATAGATGTGGCGGTAAATAAGTGATGAGAGATCAGCATGAGAGCATTACACCTCTATGGAAATCTAAAAGAAGCCTCTGCCGTGCTTCTGAATCCCCGGTGTAAAACCAAAAAGACACAAAAAGAGTCCAACACTACAAACTTCAGGCCAGACAGACAACAAATGAATGAGTGACCACACACGCTTTCAAAGCTCGCTGCTAATGGACGCTATTGAAATTAATACTTTCACCAAATGCAGGGCATTTGTCATCAGTCACAGATGATTTACTTCTCTCTGGCCCGCATAATTATTTCGCAGAGCACAAAAAACCCCATGAAAAACCATCCTAATTTTGGCTGTTACTCAAAAATGCCCCGGCTGCAAATTAGCTACAGCTGTCTTAATCAACCGGCCAACCGCTGAAGCGCTCGCCGCTGCTCATTAATTGTTTCAATGTTTGTGTGTGTGTGTGTTTAGTCAAGACTTTAGTCAATCTTAGTCTGCTAAGAGCTGCTTCAAAGAGTGAACTAATTTAATTACATATGATTTGATTGTCTGGACTCCACTGAAACGCCACCTGCCTCTCCCCAGTCAGATGGGAGTGTGTGTGACTGGTGGAAAGTTACTAACAGCCAAACTATTGCTGTTTTGCAGCTCTTTCCAGGGCTCATGGTTTGGTTAGTTAGCATAGTTAGTTAAACTCTGCTGGTAAATGGGGCCAAAAAGCATCATTATGCTGCCAAAAGCATCTTTCGTTGAGAAGCAGGTGTATTATTCAAACACAGTTTGCTTTCATAAATAATGTCTATCAAGATAAATGAATAAATAAATACTGTGTGATTAATATTTTTGCTCATCCCTCCACAACATGATTAATCTTTCCTGCTGCTAAATAATGACATCATTCATGTGTGTTTATCACAAAGAGCGGATCATGGTGACATGACATAAAGGCAGCACGAGGCCGAAGCGTCCTCATTACTAACCCCGCTGAAAGAAAATGGAAAAAAAATACAAACAACACCAGTTCTTTCTGTTCCGCATGTCTCGCACACAAACTCACTCACAAATGCATTACTTTGGTGAAAGTCGTTGAGAAACCTCCGGTCTATTCTCCAGCAGCCATGATATTATGAGTGCACCCGCCACGGCTTCCCGGATGAAGCCGTCATCAGGGAGCACTAAAAGCAAATTCTGAACCTGTTGATCATCAATAATGCAGCAGAAACCAGGGTTAAAAGAAGTGCACCGGCGATCAAACACATAATTCATCCAGAAGGTGCGGGGGGGAGGCACTCTCTTGTCTTATAAAGTTTAAATAAGCCTGGAGGCCCGTCCGTGTAGCTGTCCACATGTGTTACAGCATTAGCTCAATTACTGCCGATGCCTGGAACGCCTGACTACATTTAGCCCGTCTGACTGAGGACTATCCGAGACAAGAAGTGAACAGAGCATGTTTCATCCTCTAAAAAGAGCCTCGCTGAGCCCACGCTGCAATTTGTGACTGAGACAGAACTGTGAAATGCATTTAGGATCAAATAAAAAAAGTCTTTGGAGCTCCTTGAAAAATCTTAAATATTGCAAAGTGTCTAAGAGTTTATAAGGTCTTAAATTTGAGGATGGAAAAACTGGAATCACATGAATGTAAGTAAGTGATAATCAAGGCTAGCTGTGCATCAAACCAATTTTACGCACAAGAGCCACCCGTTGTGAAGCAAGAATGCATTAAATTTGTTCAATGCACAGCTAGCCATGGTTTATCTTGGTTATAAAAATATTAATATTAATATAAAGTCTTTTGAGGCAAAACGATTGATTTATGAGAGGAATAGACGCGGTCGCTGTCTCCTGTACCTCCTGTGCGCTGCTGCACGATTTTAAAAAATGCAGCTAGAAGAATCTTTACGTCAACGTTGGTGGAGAAATGACATTGGCTCTTGTGTATCTCGTGATCGCTTAAGTAAGTAAAACATTCTATAATAAATTTATATATTCATGAAAACCATTACATTGAGCCAAACAACTGAAAGCAATGGAGGACCCTTGAAGTCGAAAAAGGGGTACGCAAAAGGATCTTAACCAAGCGTCAAAACGTGACGAGTTGGAGTAAGACTTTGTTGAATTTTTATGACTGGGTTCTGTGATTCTATCCAGACTGCTAAAATCTTAGGGCTCTACCATATTATATACCATATTAAAACCCTGATTCATTCACAATATGACAAATCAAAGGTGAAGTCAAGCACAAACTGACTCTTATCATCCATGTAAAGATGTATTGATGTATTGTAGACAAAGGAAATTGCCAGAAGACAATGACACCCATCTGTAAACCACAGCTTTGCACCTATACCAGTGTGTCTCTTCTCACGTGTGTGTCTAGCCTTGAGGGAAATTTTCAAAATCTGACAGTTTGTTAATGAACTGTCCACATTAATATTCATTACCTGACTACTGCAGATGTTAACACAGCCATGAGTATGTACCGAGACCTTTAAGAAAAAGCCGGTTTGCATCTTATGGACAGGAGCACGGCATGTCTTCAGGCATCATGCTGCATTTGCATTTATTCAGAGCTGTCAGATTTCGACTGTCTTGTATCTGCACTAAGGACCCTTTAATATGTTTTAAGACCCCCTGAGGTGCCTGAAACGATCGATGACAGCGTGTGGCGCAGGGAGGGGGTTCATAATGCTTAATGCAGACGTGAATAAATCGATACGTACTTTGAAGCACAGCTGAGGGACGACAAACTTGTTTATCAAAGCAAAACGGGGCATTTATACAGCAAAACAAGCACAATGCTTAGCATTAAACACTGCGGAGTTGAGCTGAGATAACACATAACATATTTCCCAGCGAGGCTGTGAGCATTCCCGGCCACTGCAAATCCAGGACTTTCAGCTATCATCTACATTGTGCACAGAGGATTTCAGGAAAACACTGACGGGTTTGGCAGATACACAGTGATAGGGACAGGAGAGATGAAAAACTGAAAGCTGTTTGTTGAGACATTTGAATCTCTCTCTCAGTCACCACAAAATCAAAAAAGAAAGCAATTGCATGATAAACCGATGTTTACACAGGTTTTTTTGTCTTTGTTTTCAGTCCTGTAGAGGCAGGGGTGTAATCAAGGTTATGAGTTATATCGTCTACAACAGGGCTCGCCAGTTGGTAGACTCTGATCAGGTGGATCAACAAGAATGTAATTTATTCGAAAAATGTATGCAATCAAGATCTCGGCTCATTACTGGAACAATTTTAGTTGAAGAACCCTGGTCTACAATAATATCGTAATTGTTGTTTTAACAATATGTGATTTGATATCATTGAGTGTAGAGCAAAAAAATAAATAGAAAAATCATCCAAAATTCAAAATATGGTGCAAAAATTCCCCCATACAACTTTTTTTTTATTTTTTATATTCATATAATCTAATATAGTTGATAAATATCACACAAGAGTGTTGTTTATTCTAAATACCAGAATGACTGCAAAGTTGAAGTCGGTTTAATGAACATCTCAATTAACAAGAGATTAATACTAAATTACTTACATTTTGGACACAACATTTACAGATTTAGCTGTATTTTGACAATGAAAACAGTTGCAAACAAAGTCACAGCAAAACTCTGAGTAACCCGACAGCGTTTCATTACTGAATCAATTTATTGAATCAATCAGCCATTTGAACGGAACACTTGAGTTATTTGAGACTCAGTGATTTCCTTACCCTAACTAACCATAACCCAAACATCTTGTTAAGGTCTCTCTCTTTTCTTTCTAAAATCATTTGAAATATTAGCATTCAACAGTTTGTTTTAAAACATCAAACACTCATAATGCATTTGTAACTGCATGTCCTGCATTAATCAGTCTGTGCAAATGCATTTAAACGCCACTTCAGATGCAGATTCTGTGCCACATCTGCACCGCAAACACAAATTTTCTTCATACTAATTTCAACTGTAGCCCTATAGTGTCGCTATTTGAATTGAATTTACTGATGAAATGCAAGAATTTGACAGAAAGGATAATGCACGTGTTTGTATAGTGAGTTCTTGCATCTAATACTATATATACACATACTTACATTCATGTTTTATTTGCTTTTATGTGCCACAATTGAAAAGAAAAGTGACTGGTGGCCTCAGAACAGTTTATTCAAACATCATTAGTAACAGTGAACGCCTGACTTGTGTTTCTCATTATGCCGCTTTGTTTCCAGTGTTAGCGTGGCGTGTGATTAATATACAGGTACCGCAAGCATGTGTCAGAGCAGCGGTAATAGATGCTGTGTGCTGTGTGCTGTCTGCGTCCGAGAGATCTCACCGCCAGATGTAATTGCACTGGTGAAGCAGTTAGCCTTCATCAACACAGTAAAAAGAGGTGTGAAAAACACCAAATAACAAGGAAAGTTGTTTTAACAATAAGGTAACCCACAACTTCACTTTATCTACAGTACTGTAATTAGCAACAGGAAGTCTATAAATTAAAGAGTTGGCAACTAAAAGTAGCTCAGCATTTAGCAACGCAAGACCTGCAAACATTTGCTCTTTCGTTTGATTTTCAAAGATATAAGCAATATTTGACTCTCAGGATGTATAACACTGATAAGTGAATATATGAAATCCATCAGCTGCAAAGAGATGCACTTCAAACATTAACGCTGTTTAATACAAATTCAATGTATTAAAAAATATTTTTTTCCGCCCCAACTCCCCAGGCTCAACACTCACACAGGTTGCCAGATTGAGGAAACGCAACAGGTTCAAGCACATCTGACAATGAAAGAAAACAAGCCTTATACTATACGTTAATTAATTGAATTACATACAGTGGTCAAAAACGTTAAGATGTTTGCATCAATAGAAATTCAAAAAGTGATTTTATGTCCATAGAAAGCACTTTAAATGTAAGTAAAGTCTGCTTTTAAGTTGTTGAAATAAGTTATTGGAGAATAAAATGTCAACATTTGGTTGAAATGATATGTTATATTGTCATTCAGTGTAACACAATATTTATTTCATGAGTTCTTACTACTTGTCATTAAGCAGATATAAGCGTGTTTGGCATGCTGTCCGGGGAGAGGGCTCAGAGCTCCACGAACGCTCCCCCCGGAGGAAGGATAGTACGGAATAGTTAGGGGCAGAGGAGGGATGCTATGAACGAGATGCTGAGGAAAAGGGGCTTGTACTATTTATAGGAAGTATCTCTCGCTCTGGGGTGCGTTTTCCCAAAGCATGGTTAGCCTACTATGTTCACAAGTTCCGTCGTTACCAGCATAGTTCAAAGATTTTATGTTTCTAGAAAGCATAGTTCAAATGAAGATTCCCAATCAATGTCACAAACGTACGTGGTTAGAACTACAGCTTTGGACCTGTGGTTAGAAGCATAGTTTCTTGTTTAAAGCAGTTTTACACTTGCTATTAAGTTTGTTAAACCTTTTTCCGTCTTTGACCCTGAGCTTTTTCGGAAGCATTCTGAGGCTTTTTAGGTATAATTTGTGATCTCTGATCCAGTTTGTTTGCTGGCTTCAGTGGCACTGTGTTTTTACGAAAACTGGCAACCCTGTTAAAATACTATTGGTTAAATTGCATAGTGGAAGAAGACATGTATGTGAATGTTGTTAAATATCTGCAAGCATATTATGGAATTTGCGCTTTAGTATGGTCAAAACAATTAAACACAGCACCTTTAAGCAAGCTGCCAGGGGAATCTAAATGCACACGTTAAGATTAAACGCTCAAGCCATGTGAAGTACATGGCGGCCTCGGCTAATCGCCCCCTTCAGACGTCTTATCACAGAGATGGCTGGCCTGACGGTGTGGGCTGATGCGTATCTTCCTATAGGGCAGCAGCAGAGACAGTTGGGCCTCATGACTCTAAACAATAGTGCCTCAGTGGAGCGTGTGACATGTGATTAGAACAGATATTATCAGCAGACACCCTGTTTCCCCAAAAGGGCGCAGCACGTCAGGTCTGTGCCCCGCATTGATTCGACCTTCAGGTGGAGCACTGAAAGATGCCGCTGTTGGGAGCCAGCACTGCTTTGTGTTTCTACATCTGTCTTTATAGTACTTTTCAGTATTGGAATTATTTCACTGACCTCATCACAGTATACATATCACTCTTTTCTATAAATGATACATGTGACGCTGTCAGTGCTGGGTAGTAACTGATTATCTATATTTATTTTATAATCTGTAACTGTAGTATACATATAAAATGCTTCTTTTCGACTTCCCCTTATTGTTTTTTTTTTTTTTTTTTATGTTCCATCAACTGTTAAATTGGTTCACTTTTCCATTGAAATGTAACAATTGATAAAAATGAATAATATAAAATAAAATAAAAAACAGATTTTAAATATTAATAAGATCAATAATGATATTTCACTACAACTAAAACAACGTTTTACGTTTAAATTTAACTAAAGGTCAAATAAATTAATTAATTAAACATACGCAGTAATGAGCATGATCAATAACATGCATTTTGAAACATGCATTTTATCAGAAAAATATTTATTTTAGTCTATTTACAATGAGGACCATGTTCTGAATTCCAATTATTCTTTTATAAATCTCAAGCCTTGTCCTCGTAACGCTGGTGTTCCTAACATCAGTCTGAGTTTCTGACCCAGAGCTCTGGTCACCTCAGTCAACATCTGGCCATCAGACACCAAACAGCTGCTCCGCTCACTCGTCTCCGGTCACACAGACGGACATAAAACATCTTTTTTTCTCACATCACATCTCACTCTGTGCTCTCTGCTTCTGTGTGTCCGTCAAAACGCCCTGTGTGTGTGTTTTGCTTTAAGTTAAACATGCATTTTCTTGTTTTCCTGCAGGAATATCTATTATCTAAAACAACTAAACAAGCCAGACACAACCTAAAACCTAGCTGTTTGAAAAGAACAGATTTTGAAAGCTTTTAGGCTAAACCCTCATCAAATCAATCAATAAAAATTGTCAAGGATTATAGCTCAAAAAAGAAGACATATTCTGCACACTAGCCTTTTAATGTCACACAATTCTGCTTTTGCATTCATTTAGCAAATGTTTTTACACCAAGAAACTGGAATAAAGAATTGAGCAGCATCATGAGCAATTCATCATAAGAGTCAGCAATATTCACAGTACACAATGCCAAGGCACATATATACAGTAGATGCCAAAGGATTCCCAGAGTATAAAACAGATTAGCAGAGGAAGAGAGAAATGCAAAAAAGAAGAGAATGATTCTTTAAGTTTTAAGAACTTGTTTAGGGTTGTGGATCAGTTACAGATGCTAACAGAGAAGGACCTTCTGTTTATCTTGTTTTAAAGATGACAGTCATTTGCCAATAGGGTAAAAAAAATAAATAATCCACTCCAAACACATCTTCTGCTGAATTTATAATGTTTCACTATCCGTCATTTTCAAGACCCTTCAACCAATGCTGGTGTGGTAAGCAATTACATGCTATATGGATTATGTAACAAAGCAGCAAAAATAAAGTACTTATGTCACATTACATTTTAAAATACTTGTAATGAGACTGCACTTATTTTTTATGGATTGCATAATTACATACTAGTCACACAATAGCAATAAATTATTTCAAATTTATTAATTAGCCCTCATTGTTTTATTTCATTTTCATTTAGAAAATAGCTTATTATTGATTCAGAAAGTCTTCCAGATTTGCGGGCGTTCACACAAAGACCAGTTACTAGTTTGGTCGAAACAATTATACCAAAAACAGCAGCATTTGACCACTGGATATACTGGATATTTCAAGTGTTTTCTCAATATTTCAGCATTGCATTATTGATGAACATTTTGAACACATTACCACTAAGTTTAATTAACCATGCATTTCTACTGTATATGCAGTGCTGCCGCTCCCTATACGCAGAGTACGCAGTCTGCGTAGGGCACCAGCTCCAAGGGGGGCACCGTCCCAGTTTCTCAAAAAAATAAAAATAAATAAATAAATAAAAATAATTCTATTTTAAATTCTATATTATTAAAAATGTATAAATAAACATAAACATCGAAACATGAACATATATATTATACATAGGCTAATTATTAAAAAGAAATGTATTTATGCAGTATAAGCACACGTGACACGCGTTCCCGCATCTGCGCATGCGCGCACTCTCACCTATTTTTGGGCAGAATACAAATAATCATAATTGATGGACAACTAGGCCCTGGTGTATGATTTAATTATGGTTTCATTGAATAACACTGTAAAAATACACGATATAATACAAAGGCCTGATAATTGCTGTTACAGGACGATCCAATCTTTGTTTAATATTGACCCAAGTCTTAATTTACATATTCCATTTATTTATTATAATTTTATTTTTTTAATTTGGCCACATTTTGGTAATAGAAATGCTACAGCCTATTTAATTTACTCAACAAAAACTTTTTATTTTTTATTTTGTGTGATTTCTGAATGCTTACGACCATTAAATCAATCACACTGTAAAATAAAATCATATTGTTTCTGTCTAGGGCTACAATTGTAATTTTAAAATAATAAAAAGTAAATACAATTAATTTATTTACTTTTATATTTATAGAAGGTTCTATTTTGACCCCTTACAGGCTTTCACCCCCTTTTTTATTTATATATATTTTTTTTTTTTTTTGAGGGAGGGGGCACAACAATACTATTCTGCTTAGGGCACCCATTTGGCCAGCAGCGGCCCTGTGTATATGTTTGGAAGACTTTTGTCTTTCAAATATATTAAAAATTCATGTTTATTTTTTTATTTACACTGGACTTTTTTTCACCATTGTAAAAATGTATTACAAACAATAAAAAAAATCATATTTTAATTAGTAATTTAATTTGGTTGTTGTTATTTTTGAATAGTTTATTTTTATTTTAAACTTGTATGTATAATAAGTTTATAAGTTTAAGTATAAGTTTTTTTTTTCATTAAATTCACAAACCAGCAGTTGTTTCATGAACCCCAGTTTGGCATAACATAATGTTTCATGCACTTTTAATGCACAAAATATTTTCTTTATTTTTCATACCGTTATGGTGCAAGATTATCCTATTTAAATAGATGTGATTCTCAATTTAGGTCAAAAGTAATCAAAAAGTACTATTTAACTAAAATATTACATTAATGGATTCCGTTACTAATTGTAATTTTTGTCATGTAATTTGGACTACGATTTGTAAGTAATCCACCCAATGCTGCTTTCATCTTATTAGATCTAGTGAGAAATTCACAGAAAATCCACAAACAACTGTAATGTAATGTAAGTGTCACGCCTGCACCCAGCACTGATCCCAGTTCAGTCACTTTCACCCGCTCTCAGTCACCCGATTATTGATTGCTCTCACCTGATCTCACTCACCTACACCACATATAAACCCCAGTCACCAGTAGATCAGTGGCTGAGCTCAAGGTTAACTGCTGAAGTCTCTTCTCCTTCCTGATATGCCCGAAAACCTGCCTGCTTAAAATGGAATGCCATTCATTCACTTAAAGACTGAGTATCTTTTCATGCACTATTCTCACGAACTATTTAACCTGAATGATCTGCCTGAACACCTTAAAACCTGCCATCACAACCTACCTGTAATACTTGCCTCCTTTGATGTTGCTAAGGACCAGCCACAGTAACCAACCTGTGATACTAACCTTGTTTGATGTTATTTGACTCTCTTTTGTTTGAATAAACCTATCTGTTTACTTTACTCACTGCCTCCGTTGGTTACTGAGCGTGACAGTAAGAAAATGTAGAAAGAATTGATACATAATAATATAAATCAGCCCTAGTGAGCTGCGTGTGTAATCAAAGTGATTATATGTCTCCCTGTGAGGCTTCTAGAGTTGCAGATTTCTAGAAAAGACTTCTTCGGACAATGTCCAAATCAATTTTGTGAAGATAAGTGTCTCCTTTCCATCTTTGCAGCGAGTGCTGTAACTATCGAGGACTTTCAGAAACTAGACATACTCCCTCTCTGACTGTATTTCTGTTCTCAGTCTTTCTTTTTTCCATTGCTGTGGTCTGTCATTGAGCTCAGCACAACAAATGGTGCCAGTGACACATAAAGTTTGCACCTTTCCAGAGAGGCGTCATTAAAGTAAACAGTGTGGAGTGAAATGCGCAGAAGCTCATGATGCACGTGCCAAACGCAGAGCGCTGGAACAGCTATAAATAACAGTTATCACACAAACTGACTCTCTCCGAGAGATGTGACACAGACGGCTGCGTGGGTATCATCCCAGACAAATGGCTTCCATCAGACGGACGGCTCTTTATTTTCCTTGCACATCTGCTGGCAAGACAGAAAAGACCGCAACTCACAGCAGAGGAGAACGAGAGTGGCAAATACAGCATACTGTAAATATGTCAACATACAGCTTTTATTGCAACGAAACCAAGTTCTACTGTAATCTGGAGTTTTCTAATCACTTGATTTTAGAAAAAAGGACTGCAACAAATGATTATATTTCAATTTTTGAAATACTTAGTTACATACTGTATACTGTATACTGTATACTACACATAGGCTATACAGAAGAAAATCAAGTTGTAATTCTTATTAAAAGTGACAGATGTTTCCATCACCCTATTTTAATATGTATTTTGAAGTATCGTGTGAGACACCAAATTTTTTTATAATTTATATATGCCAGGTGAACATTAGGCTGCTTCAAACAGAACCATACACTTACTGTACTACTTCATGTCTTTATAAATTACCAATGGCCCCCCTAGTGGCTAGGATGATCACAACTGTGAGAGTCATGGACCAACATGGACCCCAGCCCTCTACTGGTTCTCAAGGATTTATCGAGCGAGGGTCTGGTGTCAGATGCTCTACCACATCCGGCTGCATAGGGGATGTAGGAACTCTAACAGGGTTTACACTCTGGAGAAGTCAACAAGCCAACTCAAAACCGAACCTCTCAGTGCTTCTACCCATTTGAGGTGAGAACACAGGAGGATACCGGTTCCACATGAAGACTATAGAATCTAGCAAACATGTTAGGGGTCGCCCAGCCTGCAGCTCTACATATATCTGCAAGTGAGGCGCCACGTGCCAGCGCCCACACTCCTTGTTGAGTGGGCCCGTAACCTGAGGGGGCAGGGCACACCCTGTGCTTGGTAGGCCAGGGTGATGGTTTCCACTATCCAGTGGGCCATCATCTGCTTGGAAACGGCATTCCCCTTCTGTCGGCCTTCTTGACAGACAAGAACTGGTCTGAGGTCCTGAAGCTTTGTGCCTTGGCCTGATGGACTTGCAACAAGGCCGTAGCATGTACTGCAGATGCAGTGTGTACAGCAAGTATGCTAGCAACCACTCCACTGGGGAACCTCCATATACCCCCTAGCTGCACCGCTGTCAAGGGTGGTGAAGGAGGAAGAGCCACCAGAATGGTTTCTGGAAGTGAAAGGTGCCGCCCACGTCCTGGTGAGCTCTTCATGCACTTTCGGGAAGAAAGATTCCAGGCAAGCATAGTCACCAGTTCTAGATCTGTTTCTGGCACAGTGGAACTGGGCAGAGGAACAGGTACCCCGCCCCTTTGCAGGAACCGGAGTCTGGTCTACAGCTCTGCGATGGTCATCTTCCCACACTGAGAACATGATTCATCCATGAAATATATGTACACTCAACAAAAATATAAACGCAACACCTTTATTTCTGCTCCGATTTTTCATGAGATGGACTTAAAGATCTAAAATTC
>JAUMHG010000069.1:12157595-12172377 GCA_032359395.1 Enteromius anoplus
AGTTGAACACAAATATTGGAGTGTGTTCAGCACATTTACGGAGGACTGATTCCTGAAGCTGACAGAGCAGTCTATGCATAAAGGCTGTTTATATAAAGTGAGGCACTTTCAGCTTTGCAAAGAACAGTCTGGCTCTTCTGACTCTAGCTTGTAAGTACATTTTCTTAGTTAAAGAATTTGCTGCTGACTATATATATGCGAGTTTTGAGCGGTGAAGGGTAGTGCTTGTTGTTTGTTGTTTCTCCAATCATGAATGCAGACATGGTGTGATGTTTACGAGGCGTGATGCATAAAAAAAACGTCATGATCATCAGTAAATATGTCTGCACTGGTTCACCAAATGCCTGCTCTGTAATGGGTTTTATTGTTTTTGGTGTCATAGCGCCAGCATCATGTTATGGTAAGGAGCGTAACATTTCAGTCACACACATGAGGTATTCTTGGTACAAATCGACCCGTTTCAGGAGGCAGGGCTTAGAGGAGAAACAATAATGTACAGTATGTGAAAAATAAACCAAATACACCTTAAGCCACATAAACACATTGCATAAAACAAAATAATGTTATTTTTAGCAACATCTTATGACCCTTTTAATGTCCCAGTGGAAGTTAACCAGTATCTTTACCATTTTAGAGGGATCTTTCTTTTTGCACCTTTTTTCTGCTTCATTTTTGTCTGATGTGCTGTCAACACTTTAATTTAGGGTTCCCGTGTATTTTACGTGTTACCTATGTGCTTTCTGGAGATCGTTTCCATAAAATCAATACGTTTTAAAAAGAAACCACACCAGTTGAGTTTGAGCACGGAGAACAAGATGTTTCAAAACAGTTGTGCCACATTTACTTGCAACTAAGGATGTGCAATATTTATTGTCTATGATATTATAGTAACTGATTTAACAATGTGTGAGCAGACATTGAGTATGTCACTCAATTTGTAATAAAAAACAAAAACAGTATTGCTTTTGCAAGTCACAGAGATGCATGATTTTTGAGATGTAAATGTTGAACCAGTTCATAAAACTCCTAAATTAATTATCATCTCGGATGAGTAAAATAATGTATTTTTTGAGGCTTTCTCTTTAAATGAAGTGGTCAAATGGGGGAAAATATAGCTTCAGCTATTCCCTAGGTGTGTTCTCATGAGTTTGTAACAAAGCTTAATGATAAAACAATAAAATGTAAGCAGTGCACAGATTACAATATTATTTCAACCTGTTCAGCCACAGCCTATATTGTGTTTATAATCTGACACACTGGTTTGTCTTGTGCAGTAAGGAGTGTGTTGTGTTGTATTGTTCCCGCTGCTTGATGTAAAACACAAATTCTGACGCAAAAGCAATTGAGAAGCACTGCTGTAAACATGACTGCAACATACAAACATGTACACTTGCTTACAAATTTGTGAAGTGGCAACAAATATGACCACTGGATGCCAGCACTTTATATCCATTCATATTTAATACCTTAATAACCTTAATAATAAAAAGCAGGGTTAGTTGGTGAGGTTAGTGGGTTAACACTAGAGGGTTGAGAGACTGACGAGGCTAAAGGCTTTTTTTAAGCATACGCTCCACTGAACAAACTGAACGCTGCACTTACAGATCTCTGGTTATTTCCATACTGTCAGTCTGTTTACAGCCATGTTTTAAACAGGTCTTTCTCACAGAGCTTTATAATCTCATCATTCTGTGTGTGCTCAACCAGAGGTCCGCAGCCATTAATTTTAATATTTTATTATTTTATTTTTTTTATTAAAGAAATACATAAATAAAGAATAAACCTAATATTTGTTTATAGTATTTTAGATTCTGGGTTTCAGCTTCAAGAAAACATTTGTAGAGTTTATACATATTCAATGGTCAAAACCCAAACTTTGTATTTAACTGACAGACTTTAATCTTCCTTTTCATAAGGAATATCTGGTGTCTAGAAATAATGTTGACGCTAGAATATAATAAAATTTATGTAACAGTTGCACATCCTACCCAGACAAACTGAACGGGCTTTTAAACAGGATGACATAAGGGAGAAATCAGGACAGGTGAGGATCACAGGTGGAACAGGTAATTAATTAACTAAACAAGAACAGGAACAAGACCAAATAAGGAAAAACAGGAAGAGTGAAAACGAAACCAAAACTAGAACGTCAGAAAGCAAATTAGATACATTACGTTACAATCATATTCCATATCCTCTGAAATCATATGATCGCGTTACACTTAATTAAAAAATTACGTTTACATTTTTTTTTTTTTTTAAAGGTTGCAATCAATTTATTTACTAAATTTTTTTTTAAATCTAGCTAAAATAAATTGATGGCAACTGCTTTCATTAAAAAAAATAACAGTAGTATTTATTTTTTCTCAGCGTAAGAGGAAAAGAGTTCATCGCAGCTTTCAAATCTCATTCAGAATGATACGACTAACATGTTTTGACATTATTGACATCAAACCTGCCTCAACACATCTTGAGGAAGCAGATTTGAAGATTCGGTAACTGGTAAACGGTGTATTTGTCTTTTCTAGAGCCTGACAATATCTGCTGTCATCATGTGAAAAAGAGCAGCTCAGACACTGAAGACTGAAAATGATTATATGGGTTTTTCAGCAACATGAGGGTGACTAAGCGCTGACTAAATGAATCCTTACAGGTTTTTTTTTTGCCTTGAGTTAAATAAAGGAATCCTCTGAAAGGAGTTCAGATATGGCCAGAGTGACATCCCCCTGTGAGTGATACTCAGCTACAAAAAAAGAGCAGATGCTAGATAATGGGCGTACTATTGAAAAGCAATGAGAATATAATAGGTATTAAGAAAATAAATTAGGATTACAGTGTGCAATAAATCTGTGAGAGCGGGCAGGAAATATGAAACCACTTTGACCCTTTATGTCCTTAAAACTAGAGCCTTGTGATTTCCACAATGCAGAAATCATAGTGCTCTCTGAGACTCAAAGCCGTCTCGGAATGGAATTTACTGCATTAGCGTGGAATGTCAAAGAATTTGTCAAGTGTTCAATCAAAGCAGGACAGTACACTTAAATCAAATAGCCATATGGACAAGTGTCTGAATATTAGGCTAACTAAATACGAATTATGCATGTCTTTGTGTGAACAAATGGAGCAGAACAGATTGATCTTTTACAGTCTTACTTCTACTGATACTACAAATAAATTATGATGAAACCTTTATTTTTAAGGTATAATCACAAATGTTCTTCCATGTTTTATTTCCACATTAAACCTGCTGTGCAGTACTTTGTTTTTGAAAAAAAACATTTATTTATTTATTTATTTATTTATGAATGAATGAATTACATTTTATAATCAAATAAAGATATAAAACATCAATTTAATTTATGATGTAACCCTTAAACCAGAGTCTAGAAAAAGTAATTAAATAAAAGAATTATAATTTGGGGGAAAGAATTCGTATTTATTTATGAATGATTAATTCAATTAATGTTTTATGTCTTTTTACGATGTATTTGATTACCAGTAAAAAGAAATACATAACTAACCAAAAACCAAAACATTTTAATACGGCCCTATTAACTAAATCAAGTTAATTTAACCCTTAAATTAGGAATCCAGAAAAATTAAAACAAGGAAAAAAATGGAAATTGGAAAATGAAGGCATTGATGCTATGGACTGGCCGCCCGTTCCCCAGACCTGAATCCAATTGAGCACATCTGGGACATCATGTCTCGCTCCATCTACCAACGCCACGCTGCTCCACAGACTGTCCAGGAGTTGATGCTTTAGTCCAGGTCTGGGAGGAGATCCCTCAGGAGACCATTCTCCACCTCATCAGGAACATGCCCAGGTGTTGTAGAGAGGTCATACAGGCACATGGAGGACACACACACTACTGAGACTCCTTTTGAATTGTTTTAAGGACACTACATCAAAGTCGGATCAGTCTGCAGTGTGTTTTTCAATTTTGAGTGTGACTCCAAATCCAGACCTCAATGGGTTAATAAATTTGATTTCCATGGATCATTTTTGTGTGATTTTGTTTTCAACACATTCAGCTATGTAAAAAACAAAGTATTTAATAAGAATATTTAATTCCTTCAGATCTAGGATGTGTTATTTTAGTGTTCCCTTTATGTTTTTGAGCAGTTTATATACGAGTCTGCACCTAAACATCCCTGAATCTTACAGGAACAACAAAATGTGATTAACAGTTAACCAATTTAAAAATAATAATGAATAAATATAACTAAATAGCTGAACTATAACACATATTGATCCTGAGTTGCTGTGCTGGTGTTTAGCTGTGCCTCTTGTCTTTGTCTCACAGCACTGAGAAGTCATTAGCGATAAAAGTCCCAGCAGGCCTCACAATGAGCTTGACGCCCAGTGTTCAGTGTGTGCTTGAAGAGAGTGATATACTCCTCAAGATCTCATCAGGGACAATTCCTACCACTACATCTACATTAAACATGACATTTGCAGACTGAAGAGCCTCATTAAGAGTTTTATTAGCCCTTCAAAGATGCTGAAAATTGTTGTCAAGCACTAACAGTCCAGCATCATTTGATGAAATATCAATGCTGTTTGTCCAGGAAGCATGTCTAGTTCTGGTTAGTGATTAATGGACTACTTTCACAATTACTCCCACATTCTCCTTAATAAGCTTCTGCCGTTTCCGGTCATTCAAACTGTTACAAGAGAACCATTCCTGTGTTTACTGATTAAAACAATGAATTGTGTTCTTATGAATAATACTGAACCTGTTGACATGTTCCTATCAACATATTGTCTTTTCCAAATGTGCATTCTGGATAATAAATATCAATATTTCCCTACTAACCAGCAGTCCGCTGTCTGTCTTCTCATTAACGGTGTTTTTCACATACTGATCATATTTCATACCTTTGAATTTCCATTTATAAACATGGAAAAAGACTTTTAATGCACTAAAAAAGTACTGACTGATGAATGTTTGTTTTGTGTTTTTAACTTCTGTAATTAATCATTTTCTGTTATATATTTGATGTATTATATGTATGTATGTATGTATTTATTTAATTTATATCGGAAAATTTTGAATGTCATACCAGCAACAATAGCTATGTTTACTGCAACATTAAAATATATATTTACAATAATATGGAGGAGGGCTTGTCATACACTTTCAAAACATTTAAACGGATGATAACATGAACTGAAATTCACCCAAAAAACACAGATACAATTTTTAAGGGCCATATCCCCAAACCATAATTGATGCATATATTGTCTATTAAACATCTTTTTAATTTAATTTCTTACACTGCTGTTTCTATTACAAGATATTTACAGTATTTTAAGTGTTGCTATAAAAAAAGGCATTATACTGTAATTTAATTATGTTTTAAAAATGTATTTAATATGATAAATTCTTTCAAATTGATTCCTCATATCCCCTTTTAATTGTGATTCTGCTGAAGCTGATCTAAATGGGCTTGGATTTGGTTAGCTTGGTTCAGGCTAAACCCACTCTGAAACTCAAAAGTTTTAGCTCAGAGTCCCAGAACAAGAACAGCAAAAGAAAATGAAATGCAGTACTATACCTGAAGTCCCTCCTTTGCTGTAGTTCCAGATCCAGCGCTGGATCGGACTCCATAGGACAGCCATAGAGAAGATCCAAGCAGGACGGACAAAGCCCAAGCGCCCAAACAGGCCATCAGCGTCAGCCTGTCCGGAGAACAACGAGCACATGATGAACATCATTCAAAAACCCTTCACACTCCCAAAATGTCTGATACTGCCACATCCAGTCGACGTTCACGTCATTATATTAATGTTAAAAGTGCCTCAGTAACCCACGCTACATTTCTCCAAATCTGTTCTGATGAATTCAAATATTTCAGCAAATTCTCATTTTTAGGTAAACTATTTCTTTTAACACCCGCTTAAATTAAGCTTAACATCAACCAACAAGTAGGGCACTGACATCTGGTGTGATCTTAAATCTAGCTAAAACCTATCAAAAACAAGGCCATCCTTTCATTGTCTGTAAAGAAAGAAGTATACTGATTACATGTTTACCTATTTGCATGTATCTGTAAAAAGAGATGATCAATAGATAGATGAACTCAATTACTTGTGTTTGTTCACTTTTCGGGCATAATAAAGATGTTTTATACTTGTGCTATCACTGTGCCACAAAACTTGCAATCTCTGTAGCACCAGTACTGTGTGCAAAAAAAAGTTAACTTTACATATTCTTCAGATGTCCATCTTTTGTTATTTGGAGAGTTTTGATGACACAAGTCACACACATTTACAGAGTTTCGATTAATAAGGCGTAATTTTCACACAAATATTTGAAGAATATCATGTAATGACTTAAAAAACATATAATACGTTATATGCTGGGATATTTGAAAACTGATGCTTTTGGATGTTCTCATCACACATATCCAGCTTCATATCTATGTCGGTAGGTTTGTTCGGTCGTTCACGGAGTACAAAGATGTACTTGAGAGACGAGGAGTTCCGGTTCAATCCTGTGTAACTACGCTTCAACAACAGTTCAAGAGGAAAGCACGACTCACATCGTGAACAAAACAATGTTTCCAAGGAAGCAACTTAGTTTTGTGCTTCAGCCACTAAAAGTTAGACTGGGCTACTGTCAGACGAGCCTGTATGCCTAATAGAAATACTGGCACTTTTCTCACTGCCCTTTGTGCAGGCAAAAAGTCCAAAAACCAGTTATTAACAGTAGTGAGTTTATGTAGAAGATACAAGTACAATGTCTATACTTAGTATAAACAGGTCTAAATCACATGGTGTGGCAGCATTGTTTACACTCTCAGAAAAAAATAGGAACAAAAGCTGTCACTGGGGCGGTACCTTTTAAAAAGGTACACTTTTGTATCTACTAGGTTCTCATATGTACACTTTATGTACTTGGACCTTTAAGCTAGCAAAATAGACCTCTAACATCTAAACACCTACATTTCACGGTAAACCTTGATAATAAGGTTCCATTGCATTAACTAATATAAACTAACAAGTAATGCGTTTGTTTAATTATTAAACATATTTAACATTTAAACATGTTAACATTAGTTAAAAAAAAATAATTATTAGTTTATGTTAGCTCAGTTTTATTAAATTATTTTTTTCTTAATTATTACATTCTAAATAAATACAACTTTTAGATTAAATCGTGTATTAGTAAGTGCTAAAAATTAACATTAGCTAAGATAATTGTTTAATAATTTACATTTAATTAATGTTATGGAGCTTTAGTGTAAAGTGTACATATATATCGAAGCATGCATCAAGTATTAAAAAAAGAATACAAAAACTATACACACTTAAAACATTTGACAAAGAGTCAAATTTGTTGTTTTTAAAAAGGAAAACCTCTCAATTTTGGGGTCTATGTGACAAATGAAAAACACAGTCAGTCTGTTTACATGTTGTGTATGTCACTCTTAGCGGTGTTAGAAGCTGAAATTAACCAAAGCAACGGACTGAATAAATTACCAGATGCTTTATTAACATATAATAACCTATAACCACTTAAAATTAACAATAGTTTCATATACTACTCTCCCAAGGTATTTTAAACAGCACACTTGATATCAATAAAAAGGCAGCATGTCCAAGAGATTATTTTATTTTATAAGTCAAAAATATAGCATCACTAAACCAATCTATTTACATCAATTTACACCAAGAAATATTTTTCTGAGTTAAATCGAGTAGAAATACAGAACATATGCTAAAGGTTATATTTGAGATTAAAGCAGCTGAGATAGTCAATACCTGGAGGAGACACAAATCAATAACGGATAGGTGCTGTTTTACTGAATCCATTTAGTTACAAAAAAAAAAAAGATTTACTCACTAACAGCGAGGTGAGTTACTGAACTAATCACAAATATGACTAATATACACTAAAATATATTACAAATTAATATAAGAGACAATCAGAAAATAAATGGGAGGTTAATAAGAAATGCTTTTGGGAAGTTTGTAAAGAAGGTTTGCTTATAGTTATAAGTATTATGCATGTGTTTTGATGAATGAAACTACAATGAAATGTTTGTAATTCAGAGAAACTGTTATGAAATGCGCTTTTCTTCATGCATCGTATGCAGACATCATTCAGCAGTATTTGGAAGCATGCAGACATGCTGTGGTTTTATCATGAAAACAATAAGTTGTTGAAGCGTCATTTCCCAGCGCTTATGCTGAGGTATAAGAGTCTCCTGACAGCAGCAGCTGTGATTCCTGTTCGCTGCTTCTATTCTCCCATCAAAATAAAGATCTTCACGCACTTCTTCTTGAACTGAAGTGAAACTGACAGGCTCAGTCTGAGCTGGGTTATTGGTTTTGTCTGGAACAAAACTTTGGATAATCATATGGTTACCAGTTTGTACAATAGTAATTACAAACTAACAGACAAGATTTCATTTTGGTCTGTGAATCGAGTTCAAGCCATTGATTTAAGATGCTTTTATAGTCTAGTCAAGTCATTTTTGTAGCACTTGTGCAATCTAGATTGTGTAAAAGCAGCTTTACAGTGATAAACAAGAAAATAGAAGAATTAATTATGCTATGGAGAGATTCATATTCTGCTGTAGAGCAGTTCTAAAAGACTACAAATAGTACAGTTTGCCAGATCAATCAGTTCGGTGTTGGTTCAGTTCAGACAGGGCTGTATGATTCATCATACACACACACACATATACATATATATATATATATATAACTATTAAGCATAATTATCTGCAATATTTGCCCACTGGTTATTTATCCTGAAACAAGCTTTTTTCATGAATCGATACATTTTCTGCCCAGTGTTTTGCTTTATCTTCCCAATCTGGCAACCATGTGCACGCACCCTCTCTGCATTACACAAAAATGCTGATGAGCTGAAAATACCAGCAAACATGTGAGCTGGAATTTAGTGATCTCTATAGAGATATTCAGCTCAACGGAAAGTCTGGTTTCCTTCACTCTATTTGTGCTTATGTGAAAAATCAATAATTATGATGAAAGGTCGACAAAAAAAATTAAAGGAGTAATCATGGTTAACAATTGTGATTGTATTTTTTGAGCAAAATAATGATGATACACAATGACCCTGTATAAAATGTGCAGTGTATATACTATGTATATAATACATTTATTTTTTGGGGTCATATCACTGATATGGATACATAGGAAGCAATATGAAGAAGACAGGAGAAGAGCTTCAGGAAAGTGTGTGAGCTTGTGCACGGCCCACCAAACTAACTGCATTCACAATATTTAATAAAACACACAATATCTATAGGTCCAATTCTTATGATTAACTAACTAACCATTAACTATGAATTTTGACTCAATAAATCCCTAATTTGCTGTTTATTAATAGTTAGTAAGGTAGTGGTTAAGTTTAGGGATCTAAAATATTCTCATGCAAAATAAAACATTGATATGTACTTTATAAGTACTAATGAACAGCCATGTGCTAGTATTATGGAAGCCAGTTAATAGTAAAAAAATTAGCTCTTGTTTAAAACTTCAAGTACCACCTAAGATGTGTGGTGGAACATATACTTCTGAAAATGGCTTTAAAGTTTCTCTTCCTCATCATGACAAGCTTTTGCTAGTCACAGCACACACTGAAGCAGGTGTAAGTGTGTTTCATCACAAATGCTTCGAGCTATAAAGAACGGAAAGTCAAATCTGAACAGTAAATATATAAAATCAATGTGAATAAATATAATAACATCCACCAAGAAATATGGTATTCATTGAACTGATGCATAAGCTGTTGGTTTTCTTTACATACTGTATGAATACTGATGAAATCACACCAGTTAATCTGTGCCAGTTGTTCACCAGTTGTTCACCACTTGCTCTAGGTTACAATATTATACTATTCAGCTAAAATTGGGTAATGGCATAAACCAATTCTGTGTTATGCTAATGATATCTGGCTTTACATAAACAAACATCTCATGTAAACTGACAACAGCAGTGACAGCAGATGATTTCACAAGCTAAAGCTGCTCGGTATGAATATTACCAACACAAATTAATATCTATTACCAAACAAGAGAAATGTTAAATGCTTTACTGGAGTAAACTGGATGAAGACGAAATTTGGAAATAATCCTAGTCAATTGCAATAGAAGACCCGTCAGCTATTACGGTTCATCTACAGGTTGAGTTTACAGAGGTTTTGCAGAAAAGGTAAGCACACATTGTGAACGAACAAAATGAGTAAACACGACCATGGATCCAAACAAACATCTTCAAATATTGCAGCAGGAACGTGAATAGCATTACAAAGGTTAAAAATAACTTGTGTGACATTTTCAAGAGCTTCCTGTTGGATTGCAGATTACACGTTGAACCGCAGTTGCAATTCTCAATACGGATGGAAACAAGCGATGAACTGGGACTGGGAATAATAATAAGGCACTCTCTGTGACCGCATGAAGGCACCATGATAATGCTATATTCTGCTGCTTGAGATTGTTCACCTACATGCACTAGATCACATCTGAACTCCCGGTGAAACATTGTGTTTGAATCAGACAGAACTATCACACTGTCCCCGTGCCTCTATTATCAGTTCATATGAGTGTGCAATCCACTCGGATGCTCTACAGCAGCGCCTCGCAGGTCTGTTCTGACGGGGTTTAGACAGCAGGGAACACAATGCCAAACAATTGCTATAGTGGGCTTATCACAATAATTGAGCATGGAAATAATGCAATATTAAATAAAATATTTTAAAAAACGATAAATTAAAATAGATAAAAATAAAATAAAATATTAAAATAATATAAAATATGAACAAATTAAATGTAATATTAAAATAAAATACAATAAAATATTTTTAAAAAAATTAAAAATGATATAATATTAAAATAAAACAAATAAAATAAAATGCTTGTATCCAATCAAGCTTTATAGCATATTCGGGCAAGCACACTACACAGATTTCTACATGAACAAAAACACACAATGTAAAAGAAAATACAACCGGGTCTTGCGCTTGTTCATGTATGTACAAATTTCGGTCACGCTCATTTAATATCCTCTAATACAAAATCTTATCATACCATATTACTTTTGGACTATAATCTATTTTGGTTTAGTTCAGTGTTTAGTTCTGAAGTTGTCCCTACACAAATGTACGGCAAAAACTGGCAACTGCGAACATTACACAAAATACAATGATGATTTTACACACATTTTAGTGCCTGAAATTATGAAACGCTAATATAGCAACCTGATTTGTTAAAATCTATTATAATAACAGATACATTATCCAGCAGAAGGCAACATGATGACTTCAGTTACACCAAAAGTTACCTCTCCAGTAACTTAGAACATAAATAATAAAGTAAATATAATAACATAAACACTGATGAAAGTGTCACAAACACAAAACACCTTCATGCTAGCTCAAATAACGATGCATGCTATAAACATGTAATAAAAGTTAACACAGTGCAGATGTGATTGTTTGCATGCAGGGAATTCTGGGAACAAGCAGAATTTCTCCAAGAATTAGAAGAAGAACTTTTCAACAATATTCTACATGCATCAAATTTGTAAACGCTTTTACTTACGTTATTTTTCTGTTACGATAACGTTCACCTTTTCAGTCATAAAGTTATTTAAAAAAAAATTATTTAGAAATATGTAAACTATCATAAGGTTTTATGGCTATGAATAATGCGATGCAACTATAAACAAAAAGCTCACGCATGAAGCATGAGCAGTAATAAACTTGCTGGTGTAAGTGGAGGTCCGATCAAATGTGTGGTGTGCCGCTGATGAATCTAGCCTCTGTGTGAGAGTTTGATTTAGAAGCAACTGTGTCGTAAACCCAACGCGCGTGCAGCTGCCTAACCAGCGATGCCCACAGCCGCCCAGAAGTGCTGTCTAGGTCTAGATAGGCAGTGACACATAAACGCTGACTGCTCAGACCAAGTGTCCAGTGAAAACTCCTGTTGAGGCGCTCGATGCAAACACACGGCGTGATGCATGAGAATCCCGTTCGGAGCGCGATGGAAACGGAAAGCCGGCGGCGCTCAGCGCGACGCAGCGCGGGATGAAGTGACTGTAGCTCGTTACCTGTCGTGTTCCTGCGCGGAGACAGAAATGCTGCGTGAAACGCGCGTTATAGGTGTCCAGAGACTCACAGTCCAGGCGAACGGAGAAACACACCCGATCTCACTCCATCCTTTAACTGAGACTGACCCGCTATTCCAGCTCACCCTATTTCAACTGCGCTCTCTCTCACACTCATACACTCACACACTGCCTGCGACGTCACACAGCGCATACACATAAATGTATATATATATATATAGCCTATATATAACACACACACACAGCGCTGTTGAGAAGACCCCTGTGTCTGCTGCACTACTGTCTCACTCCTCTGTGTGTGTGTGTGTGTGTGAGAGAACAGAAACACTTGAGGAGACATGCTAGCCTACAATCATCACATTAAAGTCACATTTGTAAAAGTACTGTAAATACACAGTAAAATATTAATAATAGTTAAACTTTATAGGCTATTAGGTGGCCTAAACTACTACCCACTTACATTTCAAATTAACCATTTGGTACAATTCACTTTGTGTACATACATGTGTTTACATTGTACTTATATGTTTAAAAATATGTAATTACATCTGAAATTAATTTCAGTAATTACATTTATAATTACAACGCTGACCCATCCCTTACACCTTAGCCTAACCGGGAACCTACTCATACCGCCAAACCTGTCCTTAACCTTTCCCGTATCCACCTCAGTAGCAGCTAAAATGTTATGCAATACATTATGAATACAATAATTACATTGTAAATTGTTTTTAATGTAAGTATATAGTAGATAAGGTCACCTAATATAATGTGTGACCATAATAATAATAATAATAATAATAATAATAATAATAATGATGAATACAAAGTGCTATAATAAAAACTATTATATATAATAAAAAAAAAAAAAGACAACTTGTGGCAAAAAATGTTAAAATTAATTATAAACTTTATGAAGCCTTTTAATGGTAACATTTAAAAGTGAAAACAGTCGTGAAATATGTACATTTGTCCCAAAACTGAGGTATATATATAGCACTCATAAAAGTAAAGGTGCTTCACGATGCCATAGAAGAACCTTTTTTGTCTAAACGGTTCCATAAGAACCTTTAACACCTGTTTTACAAAAGCTTCTTTGTGGCGAAAGAAGGTTCTTCAGATTATAAAAAGGTAAGAAAGAGATGGTTCAAAAGATCCTGAATGGTTCTTTGTGAAACCAAAAATAGTTCTTCTATCAGCATCTCTGTGAAGAACCATTTAAGCACCTTTATTTTTAAGAGTGTTGTGACAACAAACCCCGGTGTCTCCTACATCCACTAAAAGACCACAAAGGGAAAAAAGGCAGAATTTCACAGAAATCAAATTATTTGAAGTAATGTCATGAAGAAATAACTGAACAAAGACGTGCAGTATACTATAAATAAAATACTTTTAAAAGCCTTTGAGTGCATATATGCAACAGAAGAGTGTCCCCGTAAGCCTGTGTCTCCTCCGTTCCAGCATCGCTGTTTCAAAGGCAGAAAGGAGGTTACAGTTACATGGGATAATACAGGGTGAGCCATCAAAGTTGCATGTGCGCCTGAAATATTCATGCCCACTGTAAGATTCATCACAAAAGAGAAAAGAGTTTTATTAGTGCAGCAGCCAATTGATTCCATGCAATACCACAAAACGGCAAAGCGAGTGATACAAGTGACAGTCACACTGTTTGTTTCAACAACACATGAGGAGAGTTTAATTAACGGAGTGGCTTGAGAACGCTCTGTTCTGATTAAAGCAAAAAATAGCATTCATAACCATTAACAACCAAAAATAATCCTCAGTGGATCCCCAAATGAAGTGTGGATGGCATACCGTTCAAAAGTTTTGTGACGTTTTTTAAAGATGTCTCTTCTGCTCCCAGGGCTGCATTTATTTGATCAAAAATACAGGGAAATAACTATGATTTTTTTTATTTATTTATTAATGCAGTTAACTATTCCTCCAGTTTTAAAAAGTCATCTGGTCTGAATCAGGAGAGAAATATGCGCCGATACTGCTTACAAACTGAAACTGAGATGTTGAAGTAAGAGGACAACAGGAAATATACATTTTCACTGGAGGAAGCATAATTATGGATTATGCATATTTTGGCCAGAAGCTATAGTAAGAATTAGTAAATAAAATAAGATTTTGTTTTCACTGTGTGGACATGGTTTTCAAGGCTAAACACTCAGGATTTAATTTTTTCACAAAATAGGAGAATATTAGTTAGTTATTAGTTCAGGCTTTCGAGGGATGCACATGTGTATGCAAAGCCTACAAAATCTTGCATCAATTGGCAAACTGTAAAATATAACATAAGTTGAGAGAGTCCTCTGCTATAAACAAATACTGATCAGAATCCTAGATGCTGGCAGCTTGCAAAGCTTACATCTGTGCAGGATTCAAAAATCAAATCTGAAACTTTTTAAGGCCTGAAAAAAAATGATTTAAAATTAACAGACTTCCATATGAGCAGGGTAAGGCAATGTCAATGGTGAAGGATCAAACCATACACTGTAAAAAATGGCCGTAAATTTCATTCCCAGAATTCCCTGTGTTGCATTTTAAATTTAGTTTGAATTTGATGTTTTTCTTTGAAACAACTAGGTTTCTTCTTAGTTTTTTGTATCAGTTATGTTTATTAGGGTTGTTTGTTACATTTAATGTTGTTAAATGAATGTTTATTGC
>JAUMHG010000069.1:12197432-12215046 GCA_032359395.1 Enteromius anoplus
AAAGGCAAAGACATGAGGGAGCAGGTAAACAATGAAACACATGACAAAACAGACATGGAGCGCCTGGAGGCGTGACAAAAGTGTTGCATAATTCAATAGAAGCCTATTTTTGCCTCTGAATAAAAATAATAATAATAATAAAGGTAACTGACTTTTTATCTCACATTTCTAATTTTTTTTCTTGCAATTAAGATATAAACTCGCAGTTATATGTTCACCTGGGGAACAGACTGATACTTAAGCTTTTAATCACAGAATACGATCATGCCATAAGCACAGTCTCATTTAATAGATAAAACTTCAGCATCTTTCAGTGGGTCACAAGACACAAGAGGGCCAAAGGTAATATAATGCTTTTTCAAGCAGACTGTTTTAATGAGTGTGTGATTTGAACATCATGGTGGGACAAAGCATTTGGAATAGAGCTTAAGTGTTTTAAAGTCTTCTGTACTGACAAATGATTAGGTTACTTTATCTGGCAATTAATTCTATTAATCAAATGGGAAATGTAATCATCAATTTGAATAATAAACAGTAGCTGCTTTTACACATTAATCACTGTAAATTACATTTGGATTTAATTTTGCATTAAATCTGCCATATCTGCAGTAAACGAAAATGTATTTTTTCCCCTGAATCAATACATAAAGTTATAATATACAGTAAGTTGTTTATATTTTAGGATTTAATTTTCTGTATTGATAAATGATTAGGTTTAGGGTAAACAAAACAAGATTGCTAGATTATTGCCAAATTAAAAAAATTAAAACAGAAAATATTTTTTAAAAGTTCAAAGTTTGTCTTAATAGTGATGCTCAAGATGTTTTAGGAATGAGACTGGGTTGTTTGATGAAAAAACAGTTTTGACCAAGTGCATCAACGGTGATCTAACTGAGCAGCTAATATTTAAAGCTGTTTTAATATTTTAAGTTGCTCACACAAAAGCTGACTTTATTTTAAAGATTGACTGAACTGTCTAATGTAGAAAAAGTTGAGGGGATTTTTACACACAATAATGTGCATGCCAGTAGACAGTATGTACTTTCAGGAGTAAATCACTCAGACCTGGTAATGATCTTCTCTCATTTACTTGTCAGTGTTTAAATCAGCCAGGTGTTTGTTCTTCAGGGCCCTTCCCGTGAGTCATTCTCCCAGCGGTGAGGGCAAATCACTCTGATTGTTCCCTTTTGCATGTGCTCATTATTGCAGTTGTGAAGCAAAATACACACAAACACACTGTATTTGATGTGACCCTTAATAACACAAACCCATTCCCCCTGGCATGATTGAGTAGGACAAACCTTATCTGCATTAGTCAATATCATACATCCACTGTTGCTAAACGATTAGCCCTCTCTCTTGGAGATGCTTGTCGAACTGAATGAGTGGCGGACTATTGATTAGGTGATAACAACCGTAAGCAAACAGAAGGCATGGTGTTGTTAAGGATGGGTGCTCTTCAGGGCCGCACTCGCTTATAAAAGGTCATTGCAGCAAGCCGATGGCAAACTATATCTACTGTAGTGTGTCCTTGGCTATGCTCCACATACTCTACTGCCTCAGCAGTGCACTTTGACAGGGGTCCGACAAAACAACAAAATGCCCTAACCTGGAACAACTATGTTTTAAGGTGTATGACAAGGTATTCTTGCTGTTCTGTTTGCCAGCACCCATCTGTGGTGGACAGATGATACTTCTGCTCCATAAGGAAAGAGCACAGTGTTTTTCCTCCAAGTGAACTTCATCACTCCTACACTGTATTAACCCTTGTGCTGCCCTTTTAAAAAGTCACTCAGAGGTCTTACAAGAAAAACAAATGGAAAAAAAATATGATGTGTTAAATTTGTTTTCACTTTCACTGACTTTTAACCAACATCTGTCTTGATCTTAAATACCCAAAATATGTGTTTTCATGATATGATTTCATTTTTTTCAGTTATTTTGCATGTATTAAATGCCTTGATATTGTTTTTGTTTGTGTGTAATTTTAAGTCAAAATGGAAAGAAAGAAAGTAACTAACAAATGAATAAATAAAAATAGTGACAAACATTTTGAGCCCATTAATAAGAAATACATAATTAATTTAACAAGTTTAATTATTGTTTGTACCCAGTTTAACATATATTTATGAAGAGAAACTGAAAGTCAAATATTAAAATTTCAATAAAAATAAACTTTTGCTTAATTGTCATATATGCAGCAAAAAAAGAGTTAGTCCAGTGTGGAACGAAGGAAAGAGAGAAAGAAACACTTGCCAGCATGTTTTCAGAGCAAAGTTCATTTTTCCTAGTTTTTGTATGTCATTTTTCTAGTAATGATGAATGGTAGTGTACAGTAATAATCACTCATGTATTTGTTGTTTTGACTTAATGTTAGTAATATTTATTAGGTAGTGACTTCAGTGACTATTTTAGGCTAATTCTTTATAACAACATTCAGTTTTAAGTAATTTACAAAAGTAATTTATAAAACATGACTCTGTTCATAAATTATTAATAAATGATGTGTTAATATTTGTATCAATGTTTTTTAGATTAAGTTATAAATCACTTACAAGTGATTAGATTATGAAAAACATGACTATACATTTGCAAATGATTATTAAGTAATATGCTAATGATTTATGATGAATATGATTAATATGCTAAATGGTTAATAAGTTACAAGTTAATATATTGTTAATCACTTCATAATGTCAGCATTGTATATTGTCTCAATAAGCATGCACAAATTGCTAGCATATTACTGCTTATGAACGTTTTGTGAATTATTAATTCATTATTAACTAATCACTAATAAGTGA
This sequence comes from Enteromius anoplus, assembly GCA_032359395.1. Taxonomy (NCBI): domain Eukaryota; kingdom Metazoa; phylum Chordata; class Actinopteri; order Cypriniformes; family Cyprinidae; genus Enteromius; species Enteromius anoplus. The sequence goes on from JAUMHG010000069.1 coordinate 12,200,237, forward strand.
CTTACAGTTAAATGTTATTATAAAGTATTACCAATTTCAGAATGGCAAATTATTTTGCAGCCCAAGAGCATGTGAATTTGTAATACTCTCTAAAGCATATTTAATTATAGTGACTATTAGCAGCGTTATTGACCATTAAAATAAGAAGGACAGACAGAGAAGGATGTTCTCTAATAACGGCTGAATTAAAAACAGGGCAGCTGAGAAATGATTAGAACGGACAGAAAAAGATAAGAAAGCTGGCAGAAAGCCAAGATAAATGTCCTTGTGGTGCTTATTGCAGTTTATAATTATGCAAAATAACAAAGACTTTCGAGCATAAAAACCGTTTATAAAAGAGCATAAATGCGTATTTGGTGAGAAATCTTTAAGTTCACTTTTTTCAATGCCAGGGCAAAGAGCTTTCCAGTTGGCATGTCTGGCCCCGGCCCCAGCAATACCTCTTTTAATGGAAAATGCATTGGCTTCCATGAGAGGACATTCGTTTTCATTAATGACTATCTCTTACACCAGCTCAGGTAGTCACCCTCACCTCCACAACAAGTTGTGTATAAAAGGCAGGAAAAGAATGTGTGTGATATCAACCCCCATTCACACGCTTGCCATTTCCTTCCTCTCCTCCATATTTATCTTAATCATAAAATCGGAAGTTTAATTGCATTTTTGGGTCATCCAGATGGTACCTTTGTGAGGAGATTAATTACTCCATTGGGCAACATTAATAAAACAAATATTTGCAGGCAAATGTAATTGTGTATCCCGGCATGGACCGTGTAAAAAGGTAAGGCGTGTGGAGTCATGCTGAATTCCCTGCAGTGGTGACACGGGAAGGGAAAGAATGGACAGAGAGACAAATGAGCAGTCGTCCACTTGTCAGTGTGCAGAGCAGCACTACCTGGTATACTTAATGAGGAGCCAGCCGTTCTGTTTCTCATGTGCTATTTTCACTGACATACACTCAGACAGTGTAATGTGACACAGCAGAGCCCTGAATATGAAGATACAGCATTTATTGTGTGGTGAAAGTCACAATAGCCGCTGTTCCACTGTTGGGCCAGTGCGTGTCAGTGCTTTAAACGAGTCAGGAAGGGCTAATAGCCTCAGACCTGTAGCACCAAGCCTTAAAATCATGACCAGAGACATTATCAGAAATCAGAATTGGAACTATCGCAATCGCAAAACAAGTATGATGAACACGGCCATTTGTTTGCATGGCATTTAGTTAACAATTGAACTCCGAAAGCAGGTTTTTTCAATAATGATTAATTGATCACAAATATATCAGCGGTACGAAATGTTATTTTAGAAAGAGGACACATACATTCAGATGAGGTTGTTTCTGTTTATTTGTAGTCACATATACAGTACATTATGTTTAGAAGGATGCTCATTTCTATATTTTTTTCTAGCAGAGGGAGCGCCTAAATATTAGCTAGCCTCTATATTTTAATGACATACGTGGAGTGTAGACCAGACTTACAACCGATAAATTATTACTAAATAAATACGTGAATGTGATCTTGTGTCTGATTTTTTCAAGCTGTCGTATTTATGATGTTTACTATGGTAACCTTGATGGCTAGTGCATATTCTTTTGCATCACTTCTAAATGCAAACGCTAATGCTAAACCCTTTCTGCCTTGTACACTTATCAGTGGAATAAGTGATAGTGGAAACACAACTCGCATGCACTATATAATGTGGCAGAGACAATACAAATATTTGACATTTATAATGCAAACAATTATTTTCAGCTATATGGGAACGTTAGATTGGACGGGATTGGAGTTTTGCTTTGCTTTGTTCAGAGAGCTGTGTAGATTGCTTAGAAATATTACTTATTACAGATTACATGAAGATAATGTAACGCCATAAGTAATTTTTTTTAGGTAATGTAATCTGAATACTTTCTCCTCAATAAATTCTTAATTTGTAATTAATAGTTAGTGCAGTAATTGTTATGTTTAGTTATTGGGTAGGATTAGGGACGTAGAAGAAGGCTATAAAATGTGCTTAATTTCTTAAAATAAACAGTAAAATACAAGTTATGAGCATGCTAAAAAGCAACTAATAGATGTTACCATAAAATAAAGCTTCATGAAAATAATAAAAATATAACATAAAAAAACTAAAACAATAATACACATAAATAAATAAAATATTGTTGGTTTACCTGTATGTTGCTGTGATCATACCAACATCAGAGAACATGTAAATTGCTAAATGATAACTTATATTAACTTCCTTAGAGATATTTCAAGTAAATGTTTTGTGCAACAAATATTTCCAACAGTAATTCTGTCTCTGCGTCTTCTCTGTTCTTTTTTTTTTTTTTAATTGTTATTTGTGACAGAACTCGTTACTGACTGCTGTTGGTCCATCCTTCCATCTATCCATCTTCTACCACTTATCCGGGAACGGGTCGCGGGGGCAGCAGTCTAAGCAGGGACGCCCAGACTTCCCTCACCCCAGACACTTCCTCCAGCTCTTCCAGGGGAGCACCGAGGCATTCCCAGGCCATCCAGGAGACATAGTCCCTTCAGCGTGTCCTAGGTCGTCCCCGAGGCCTCCTCCCGGTGGGACATGCCCGGAACACCTCCCCAGGGAGGCGTCCAGGAGGCATCCGGAACAGATGCCCGAGCCACCTCAGCTGGCCTCTCTCGATGTGGAGGAGGAGAGGATCTACTCTGAGCTCCTCCCAAGTGACCGAACTCCTCACCCCATCTCTAAGGGAGCGCCCATTTCAGCCGCCTGTATCCGGGATCTCGTTCTTTCGGTCATAACCCAAAGCTCATTACCATAGGTGAGAGTAGGAATGTAGATCGACCGGTAAATTGAGAGCTTCGCCTTGGAGCTCAGCTCCTTCTTCACCACAACAGACCCGTACATCGACCGCATTACTGCAGAAGCTGCACCGATCCGTCTGTCGATCTCCCGTTCCATCCTTCCCTCATCGTGAACAAGACCCCAAGATACTTAAACCCCTCCACCTGAGGCAGGAACTCCCCACCAACCTGAAGGGGGCAGGCCACCCTTTTCCGGGTGAGAACCATGGCCTCAGATTTGGAGGTGCTGATTCTCATCCCAGCCGCTTCACACTCAGCTGCAAACCGCCCTAGTGCCCGCTGTAGGTCTTGGTTCGAAGAAGCCAACAGGACAACATCATCTGCAAAAAGCAGAGATGCAATACTGTGGTCCCCAAACCGGACCCCCTCCTGCTCCCGACTGCGCCTAGAAATCATGTCCATAAAAATAATGAACAGGACCGGTGACAAAGGCCTGCCCTGTCGGAGTCCTACACCCACTGGGAACAAGTCTGACTTACTGCCGGCAATGCGAACCAAGCTCCTGCTCTGGTCATACAGGGGACGGACATCTCTTAGCAAAGAGCCCCTGACCCAGTACGCCCAGAGCCCCCCCACAGGGCACCACATGGGACACGTTTGAATGCCTTCTCCAAGTCCACAAAACACATGTGGACTGGTTGGGCAAACTCCCACGAACCCTCCAGTACCCTAAAGAGGGTATAGTGCTGGTACAGTGTTCCATGACCAGGACGAAAGCTGCATTGTTCCTCCTGGATCCGAGGTTCGACTATCGGACGAATTCTCCTCTCCAGTACCCTGGCATAGACTTGCCCCGGGGAGGCAGAGGAGTGTGATCCCCCTATAGTTGGGACACACCCTCCGATCCCCCTTTTTAAAAAGAGGGACCACCACCCCGGTTTGCCAGTCCAGAGGCACTGTCCCCAACCTCCACGCGACACCATAGAGGCATGTCAGGCAAGACAGCCCCACGGCATCCAGAGACCTAAGGTACTCAGGGCGGAAATCATCCACTTCCGTTGCCTTGCCACCGAGAAGCTTTTTAACTACTTCGGAGACTTCAGCCCGGGTAATGGTTGAGTCCGCCCCTTGGCCCCTGGTTCCTCCACGGAAGATGCCTCAGTTGGATTGAGGAGATCCTCAAAGTATTCCTTCCACCGCCCGACAATATCACCAGTTGACGTCAGCAGATTCCCACCCCCACTGTATACAGTGTTGGCAGGGCACTGCTTCCCCCTCCTGAGGCGCCAGACAGTTTGCCAGAACCTCTTTGAGGCCGACCAATAGTACTTCTCCAGGGCCTCGCCAAACTCCTCCCATACCAGAGTTTTTGCCTCTGCAACCACCCGGGCTGCAGTCTGCTTGGCCCACCAGTACTTATCAGCTGCCTCAGGATCCCCACAAGCCAACCAGGTTCGATAGGACTCCTTCTTCAGCTTGACGGCATCCCTAACTTCCGGTGTCCACCACGACAGGCACCGGAGACTTTGCGGCCACAGCTTTAAACAGCCGCATTGACAATGGAAGTGGAGAACATAGTCCGTTTGGACTCAATGTCTCCAACCTCCCTCGGGATCCGGTTGAAGCTCTGCTGGAGGTGGGAGTTGAAGACCTCCCTGACAGGGAGAGCTCCTATTTGGAACACTTTCCAGCACCCCACCACTGCCATTCGGCCCGTAGGCGCAAACAACAGTGAGAGACCTAATCCCAACCCGAAGGCGCAGGGAAATGACCCTCTCGTTCACCGGGGTGAACTCCAACACATGATGGCTAAGCTAAAGGGCTATGAGTAGGCCCACACCAGCCCGCCGCCTCTCACTGCAGGCAACTCCAGAGTAGTGGAGAGTCCACCCGCCATCGAGGAGTTGGGTTCCAGAGCCCGAGCAGCGCATGGAGGTGAGCCCGACTATCTCTAGGTGGTACCTCTCAACCTCCCGCACTAACTCCACCGTGATTTCACCAAGTAGAATGTGATCCTGGATCAACATTATTTTCCAAAAATATAAACTTATCCAAATCCTTACCCTTAAACCTACCCCAAACCAAAAATTATGCCTAAAATAAGTGGTAAATGATAGCTGATTAACAAGGGTGTAGAAGCACCTAACTATAATAATAAACCTAAAACAGATATTTCCAGAAAAGTCATTCCTCAATTCTGATTTTGTTGATTAGAATGTTGTTCCAGGATCAACAAGGATGTTTAAATTACTGTTATGTATATTTAATAAGTAGTGTGATTAAAATTAAATGCATTTTAACTCAATAACATTAACAGTTTTTTTTTCTTTTAATGACTCAAGATTGTCACGAATGAGACATGAGGTGTGCGGATCCACTTGCAGACATTTATAACACGAACACACAGTACAGTAAACTGGGTCTTGGAACAGCAAACAGGAATATCAGAGGTTAGAGACAATAGAATAATCCAATAGCGTAGCGGTGGTCATGCGATTATCCAGACGTTATCCAGTAAGGCGAAGACGAGAGAGAATATACGGGATCAATGATAGGGTCAATGATAAATCCAGAGCATACACAGAACGAAACACAGGGAAACATGAATGGCGTGACAAAGGGGAAAGCACAAGATACATCCACACAATGAAAAGTGAATGTAAACGCACAGAGAGGTTCTTTATATACAACACATAACGAGGAAACGTGGGGGCTGGACTAATTTGCAGACATGGCAACACACAAGAGTGGTGGAGACATTACAGGGTTGGTATGGAAACAACGGGAGACACTTCATAATACAAGTCCTAAACAGCGAACAGAGAGACACACCAACAATGAACACAGTCAGGGCTGGAGTGTCCTCTGGAGGCAACTCAAATTAAAATGCAATGCATGCAATTAAAAGCATATTATTCATAAACTGCTTTCATCTTCATCCACAAATACCAGCCTGATCTCATGTTTAAATTTAAGTACATTTACAAGCACAAAACATACATTTTTGTAAGTTTTTACTGATGTCTAAATGTACAATTTAGACATATTTTGTTGTTAATAATTTTAATGTAAAAATAATTTTAACTGCATTAATGCACACAGTATTACTGTAGTGATTGCAGTCTGTCCCAATGGTAAAATAATATTTACAAAACATTGATTGATCAACGAGCCTGTCCTTTAACAAAAAAATTGGTCATTTGTGCAAGTACCTTTACGCTAAAAATACATAATATTAAATATTCCGACCTATATTTACGTTTTAAAGGTAAGCGCCCTCTAGTGGGTGTAAAAATAATGATAGTGTCGTATTGCGTCTGTCGTCATGAAACGACGTGTGACTATGATTATTAATTAAATTGCGTGTTTTGTTTTTACAGCGACCTCACTGTGATTAAAACAGATTTTACTTGGTTAAATTTGAACAAATGACATCACTAACCCACCCTAAATCTACGCATTATACAAATTGTACAAAATTATAATTTATATAGTTTTATGAGCACATTTGTTGGAACCTATGATCACATGATCATGTCTCATAACGCATCGCTCTACAAATTGCAGAAAAATAGTACATAACATAAAAATGCAAATGTTCTGTTGCCGATAGGGGATTCTGTTGCCGCTGTTGTACAAACGAGCTATACAGGTGTATTAGTTTGGAGGACAGTTTGCCATTTATGCTGCATCTGTAACACTGATTTCGAAATCAGGCTTTTGTCTGCAGATTCTATCGATGAGTTAAAACTGGTCAGATCATGTAGTGTATATCGGGCGCTAGACTTCAGAAGTTATCCGTTCTCAATTACTAACTTGTTTTGAGTTCATCTTGTTGAATTCGAATCGAGTTCAAGTCCTTTACCAACTGAGTTTGAGAGTTCATGTTTATCTTTATTTTTAATCTTGTTACTTGTTTTGTTTTTGTTTTCATTTTTCTGTCCATGTCTAGTTTGATTCCCCCTGAATCACAGTCTAAGTACCCCAACATTATTACTTATAATGCAATGAAACACATAATTTACACAACCAACGTTGTCTCATTCCTTTTCAAAAAAGAAGGCTTATTTAACAAGTGTAACATCATCTCTCAAAACAAAAAGGGATGCCATGAGATCAGCTGACACGCTTCAAATAAACCGTACAACATTAAAATAAGAAGATCCCCGTAATAGAAATCAATGCATTCTGCATTACAAAAGCAACTGAGGGACATGATTAAATATGTGTTCCCATTGCAATCAATAAGATTTTCTACACTCCAATCCCTTATAATGGGACTGGTTCTCACCGATTTGGGTTCTCACAGATTGAGTGTAAAAGACAGAGCCTAAGAAAGAGTGTAAAATAGTGTTTCACTAAGTGAAAACAGCAGCATTATCTTTACACAAACTGTGAATGGTACATTTTGTTGAGATGCGTGTGTCGCAGATGCACAAAATGCTTCACCTTAAATAAATATTACTAAGTAACATGGGCATGTTTTGTCAAAGTAATGTTGTCTGCATGTCAAAGGACTTTGATGTGAAGAGGAACTGTCTAATCAGGAGGGCTTTTCTTCAAGGTGACTTTGTCGGCAGGTCTCCTGGCAAGCTGTGAGTGCAATCATGATGCTCGTTTGTCCCCGGACCCCAGGCTCCCCGACCACTGCTAATTAAAACCAATGTTTAAACTGGTCACTAATCCATAAGTCATTGAGGCTGATTCCACACAGCCATCGATTATCCTTGTCATTTCAAAGGCTGCAGGAAGTCCAGACTAATTACAGTTTGTTTTGAAAGTAGCCAAAATTGAGTTTTTACCACAGGATTTAACCGCATGTTGCACTGCTGGTTCAAGACGAGCAAGTTAACAGAAGGTCATACCAGAGCTTAGTAGACGTATATCTACAAAACAAACAAAAACCCACACAATTAAACTAAATTGCAGAACACAGCTGACATTAAGGGGTCCTAGTTATTTTAGGTGTCTTTATTTACTTATGATAATCAGTCGATCAATTAGTGTTAATGTGCTTATTGTGTTCGTGTTGAATTGTGAATTACATTTGCTGCTGTATTGCAGTGGGATATGGGTAAGTTTGACAGGTTTGGTTCTTTGGTTAGGATTAAGGAGTTAATTATAAATATAACTACTAGCAGGTAATTTTATATAAATACAATGTAAAAAAATTGTATGTACTGTATATCAAGAATTGTTGTTAAATATACTGCATGCTAGAAACATATTAATCAATGCAATAATGATTAAAACAAATTTAGTATTTGTTTATTTGAAGTCAAATGGCGACTTTTTTTTTTTTGGCCAGGCTATGTGTGTTTTGATCATAAAGCTGAGCATTGAAATATCACCTTTCTTGTACTGGGAAATATAGAGTCTTGACTGATCATGTAAATAGGCATGTTTTATTTTGTTATTAATATTAAAGCATGCAAAGCATTTGAGTCATTGTGTTGCACTGAATGTTTTTGAAACTACAGAGCTTTTATCATAATACTGCACATTTAAATATCTTCTAACTAGGACATAATACTAGGATAGATATAGAGTGATGACCAATATTTAATCATTTAATGTTAGTATCTGCAATACTGTTATAAAGACCTCATTGATTTTCATTACAATCAGAATTTCATTACTTTTTTTGTCCATATAAATATCAGAATCTTAACCAAAAATATTTTTGCTCAGTTTTGGTCTCTTTGATGAAAAAAAGTACCTGTTTTTACATATATTTCTACATATTATATATATATATATATATATGATATATATATGTTAATAATAAATGTAATTTAAAAAAAAAAAATAATTTACATCAATTAAAATATGGATTTAATGTACATTAATAAAGGGCTAAGTACTTCGAATTATATTTTTTGGGTTTCTCTCACTCTCTCACACACACACACACACACACACACACGCACACTGCAGGTGTGAGGATGCTGAATGCTGGTTTGAAACACTAAAACCACGTGATGGAATAATCTTGTATGTCCCTGCTCTCTGAGATCAGCTTCGACTGGATTAAAATTTCATGTTATAATAAGTTTAGAAAATTCTGTGTGGTAATAATTTGAGCATCTCTTCTGCTGTCTTTGAAAAGAAAAGATACACCCCCAGTAAATACACTGGAAAAAATATACTGTATACGTATTAAATACATAAATTATATTTGTCTTATTTAACATTTAAGTGATGTTGATAAACAAATTTCGGAAGGAAGCACACGCGAATAATCAGGCACGGCCGGCTCCGCATTGCCTCAATCAATCAGCCAATTACATCTCATCAAATCAGGTCCAAACGTATCTGCTTTAAATAAGCCAGTTTCCTTCACTTCCGCATCTCGTTTAGGCATCCCTCCACTTCTCCACCTTCGTTCCACCCCTTCCTCCGTGGGGGGCATGCAGGGTTTAAGCCGGACACCAAACTCTGTCCTCGCAAAGGTTCAAACTAGTAAGGTTTGGAGTCCGTCCCAGTCAGCACGACAAACACGCTTTGCTATTGGCATTATGAGGAAGTGCGAACTCATGAATCATTGCAGGTTTGTATGACATTTCTTTGAAAAAGTAACTTTTAATTAAAAAGCAATGCGGTACTTTACTAGTTGAAAAAAGTAATCTGATTGTTGTGTTATAATACAATCTAAATAAAATTTTAATTTTATATATTATTTTATGCTGTTTGACTTTGTTTGTTTTGAATCAATGCTGTTTTTCCACAGCAATCTCCCTCTCACATTCACTCTCTGGAGCTGTTCTCACTGATTACCAGAGTGGCTTAATTTTCCGGGAGGATGGCTATTTTCTCTGCTCTGTGTCCCTCAGCAGAGGGCCGGTGTCTATCAGTCTCCTGGCAGCCTGTCGTGGGAGTCGTCTCAGGACAAAAGCAAGACACAGAGGAGAGCAGCCGAGGGTATCCAAGCTCACTCACAGGAGCCAACAGAGAGCTGAACAATTGCTTTTATAAGACGAGAGAATAGAAAAACATCCTGTGGGCCTCTACCTCATGTGGTCTGATCAAGCGACGGTGATTCTGGGTGGGAGAGTCTCACCTCATTGATGCTTCCCTCAGCGCTCACTGTAATAGAAAACACTTCATGCTGAGCACCAGCAGACCTGATCTCTACTCAATCCTCTGGCACAATGCAAACTACTCCCACTTTCCTACTCAAACGCATTAGGTATGCTCAGAAATAGGCGCCTTCTGTTGAGGTGCAGTGACAGTAAACAAGCTTTCTATCTGTTCAGGTTGAGGATGTTCTGTGTTTGAGAGCTAGTAAAGGATTACTTCCTCAACAATAGCATTGAGTTCTGACACAGTTGCAGTGTTTGAATAAAGTTTATGAGACTAAATTGATTTCAACATATAGCAATATAATGTAATTATATATTTCAGAAGTTATAAGCTTCAGAACTGCTGTGGTACCTTTGGTACATCTTCCTTATAGTTATCTCATATTATTGGGAAAATCTGCTGTACTACAGTCTCAGAAATAAAGGTAAAGCTGTCACTGGGCCGGCACCTTTGCAAAAGTTATTAAAGGGTCCATTTTGGTACCTGTAACAATGAGACGGGAAGGCGTGCGGATCCATGTGCTATTTATTGTAAACACAGAGACGAAACAATCAGAGTCGATTACCGGCAAATAGGAACAGCAAAAGCACAGACAACAGAATAATCCGTAATAATACATAGCGTGGGTCAGGCAAACGGCAAATAGTGTCCAGGGGGCGAGGCAACGGTAAATCCAACGGGAAGACACAAGGAACACAGAGAAATACACAGAACACTGTAAGGCTTACAAAGGACAAGAATAATACGCACTTCCAAAATAATCAGCGACAAGACCAGGATCAAACAACCTTTAAATACAATACATAACGAGGTAACGAGGGGGGTGAACTCATGGCAACACACAAGCGGGGTGGAGACATTACAGGGTTGGCAACTTGGCATGGAGACAGCAGGAGACACTTCATAATATAAGTCTAGAACAGAGAACAGAGAGACGTACAAACAATGAACATAGTCTGGGCTGGAGTGCCCTCTGGAGGCTTCCGCGGGCAACTCAAGTGCAGCTTGTGACAGTACCTTAAAGGTACATATTAATACTTAAAGTGTACATATTTTAATCTAATAGGTACAAAAGTGTACCTTTTGAAAAGGCACCACCCCAGTGACAGCTTTATGCCTTTATTTCTGGGAGTGTACTATAAACATTGCATTTATTTACTCTGCAAGCATCTGAATCTCACCTTACTTGCAGAAAATATATGGAGCACAAAATGAGTCTTAAGTCACTGGGGCATATTTAATTATTGATTAAAATTATTGACTTTTATAAGGCACAAAAATCATTAGGAGATTAATTAAATAAAGACCATGTTCCATGAACATAGTTAAATTTCTCTAGATTTTATTTTTTTTTATTCCAGATTTTTAGATAGTTGTGTCTCAGCCAAAAATGGTCCTATCCGAAACAAACCAGACATCAATGGAAAGCTTATTTAAACAAATTGACCCTTGTGACTGGTTTTGTGGTCCATGGTCAGATATGATACTTATACATGGATTTTTTTTTTTTTTTTTTTTTTTTTACTTCAATTATCTATATGCTTATTTTTAGAACTATAAACTGCAACTACAAGAAAAAATTAGAGCGGAAATGTAGGAGAAAAAAACTTGAGCAAAAAAAGGCTAGAAAGATAAAAAGTCACAATAAGCTTTTTTATTTTTAAATAAGAAGCAGGCTTCTGTGTTTTTATCAAGCTTTACATGATAATACAAATAGTTATTAAAACACATATAAAACAATAAATACAGGGGTAATTTTACAAAAACAGAACTACTAGTATTTCAGAAGTTTAGACTTCATGAGGCACATGAGTTGTATGGACTATAATTATTGCAAACATTTATACATGGCATTAGGTGAATAAAATAATTTAATAGTTTAACTAACTACATTGGTTAAATGGTGAGTTTTCACCTCTTGAGGTCTCTTATTCAAAACAATAACAAAGACTAGCTTCATGATGCCATCAAAGAGTGTGCAATCATTTTAATGTAAAATTCATGGAAATTGAAACTGTTATATGATTGTCTAGAGTTGTAGAAGGATCAAAACACACTGTGGGTCTCCTTCCCACAGTGGCATTCACATCTTGTTTGTGTGCTCTTTCATGATTAAAGTGGATGAAATGAAAGGCCGATGTTTAAGACCTTTTCAAGGAGCAGAAAAATCATTGGTGTCAGAATAAACATAAAAACACACATCACTGGTATCCTCGTTAAATCCATGTTCCAAATCCATAAATCAATCTATTAAATGAAATGGAGTTATGTCCATGCACCTGAAAGCTAATGTTAGTTTATTGGTTTGTTGTTTTAATGAAATACATACTACACATCATTCACAATGTGAATGTTAAAATAAAACTTGCTTTGACATTAAAGTCTCTGTTTAGAATTTACCTAACCGTTTGGTCTTATTGGTGACCCTGGGACAATCTCTGCACAGCAACAAGTGTAGGACAAACAACCGTTAACCTCTGATAAGTACAGAGATCAAAGCTCACTGAAGGTGTTTCCTGAAAAGCCTGGGCAGAATTATAGATATGAAGGACGCTCAAAGCATCATCAATCACTTTGGCAGTTTTCCAGTATATAATTGGGCAGCCGTTTCAATTGGCCTATCGCACCTTTACTTTCCATGCTCGGGTCATGAGAAATTGGTGAAACAAGCAGCCCCTGCAGAAGCGTAATCCTAGAGACTAGCTCATACCCACTAATGAAGGTCATCGGGTGTATGAAAGACCTGGGCAGGAATACTCTGCTATCAAACATACAGTATTGATACATTTCAGTGAGAAATGCATGCTCAGCTTACGTAAAGCACTGGTGTCAAACTTCCTTTAGGGCTACAGCCCTGCAGAATTTAGTTTCATGCCTGCTCCAACACACATACCATGTCGTTTACAAATAAGCCTTAATGATTTGATTGGCTGTGGCCGTCTAGGAATTGAGGTTGACACCTCTAATGTAAAGGATGTTAAAAGGATGCTGAAATGGATGTTGTTTTATTCAAGAATATAATTTACATTCATTGAACCATCAATTGAAACCAGCATAACTCATTTTATGTGTTAAATCAGAGGTCCCTAACAACTGAGTATAGTGTGTGCTCATTAGTAACTGACAAGAACAGCACTGCAGAGACAGAAGTGTGCAAACGTCACGTTAGATGACGATTAATTATCTTCTGCTTTAGTATGCCAGATGGACATATCAATTTTATGTCTACAAACGTTCCTTTTGCAAATATCATCATAATCCAGCAAGATTTCAGTGTAAATTAGCAGTTCAGTATATATTTAATGGTTGCATGATAAATATGGATTTGATTCACTGATCGCCATCACAAGTCTGCTGTTACAGATGGAGCACAGACACAGGAACACACACATGTGCTCAAACCATGAAAACTCAGAGATGTTAACCCTGAGATAAGAGACACTCTGGGTTTTCTGTTTCAAAAAGGCAGGTTTGGCAAACTCAAGAAAGCAGGGTAAGTCAAGCCCTTTTCTGAAAGAGAGGTAACTTTTACTTAGAGTCAGTTCCTGTGGTAACTTACTCTCTGAACCTAACCTGATTTTATTCTCTAAACTCTGTTAAACTCTGTCGGTCTCCTCCCCTTTTTTGAAGACGAAGCGGTATTTCACGGTATTGCTATGCCACTATTCATTCTCTGATTAAATCAGCCACTACCACAAAAAAAAAAAAAAAAGAAAGAAATAAACATAAGTGACAACAATTTATTTGGTGTTCTTTATTCAGTACAAATAAAGATTTGTATAAAAATGTATACAAATTAAAAAGCAACTGTTAAATTTCTATATTCTCTCAAAACTTTTAAATTCAAATTTTATTTGTCACGTTCATATACATACAATTCCTGCACGATGACGCGCAGGATGTTCAACTCATGCTTCTGTACGAGAAAGAGCTGTCATCCCTGCGTGGTCCCTATTTGGCCCCCAGGGCGTTGGGAAGGTTACGTACAGACTCTCCTGCTGACACGCTTGCCTGTCGGCACCGGGGTCTCTGTGTAACACAGCCTCAGGGTCGTGGCCTTTTCCACGGGTCTGTTCCCATATATAACGTCGGAGGGACTTGACTGAAGGGGAACATCTAAGGTTACGTAGGTAACCTACGTTCCCTGAAGGAAGGAACGGAGATGTTACATCCTCTTGCCACGACCCTGAGTCGCACTGACGCTGGCTCAGCTCCTCAGCGAAAACCTGCAAGTGCATTGCATTAGTGCCCTCTTATACTCACGCTGTGATAAGGTGCACCTGGCTGTAATTAAATGCACGCAAATATTCATTGGTCTTTTCTTATTACTCGAAGGCGATCAGTCTCTCATGCGAATTCCCATATGGAACGTCTCCTTTCCCACCTTCAGGGAATGTGGGTTCTGTCATGAGCTGGGTCTGACTTTCTTGGTCATATGTCTGAACCCTGTTACATCTGTTGCTTGTTTAAATCAGCACTCTCCGCAGATTGCCCTGACACCTGCTGCCACTTTTTCGCTGATTGGCGTCTCTATTTTTCTCTGTCTGTGTGTCCTGTCTTTGTCGGATGATTGAACTTTTTAACGAAGCTCTGTCTGGCTGTCTCACATGATCTACCTTTTAGACCTCCCGTACCTTTTGACAGATCGGATTCCAGCTGCGGAAAGCGTGCTGCCTCGCCTTTGATTCCTTTTATTTTTTTAGAGAACTCCTTATTTTTTGCAGAGGTGATCCTGCCGCCAGATGGTTTTTGTGTATTTTTGTTTATTATCTGAAGTTTTTTCCCTCTGCTTATTGGACCTGTTCCCTGCGCGCAGTGTGCGGCAGTGGTATTTTTTCTGTTACCCTTTCAGTCGAATCACTTCGACGTTACATATGGGAACTCGCCAAAGAGACCGATTTGCCTTTGAGCTTTTACTAAAGGCCAATGAATATTGGCGTG
>JAUMHG010000069.1:12225420-12237807 GCA_032359395.1 Enteromius anoplus
GCGGGCTCCGGAGTCTTGATTCCGGCGGGCTCCGGAGTCTTGATTCCGGCGGGCTCCGGAGTCTTGATTCCGGCGGGCTCCGGAGTCTTGATTCCGGCGGGCTCCGGAGTCTTGATTCCGGCGGGCTCCGGAGTCTTGATTCCGGCGGGGTCCAGAGTCTTGATTCCGGCGGGGTCCAGAGTCTTGATTTCGGCGCGTTTGAAGTTTGCGCGTTTATTGTCGGTCTCCTTATTCACAACTGTAGACGGAAAGATAAGCCACATTAAAAGCAGTTAAAAGATATTTCGAAGAAAGTTTGTAACCAGACTGTTTTGGGTCACTATGGTAGGAAAAAAATACTATGGGAGTCAGTGGTGACCAAAACAGCCTGCTTACAAACTTTCTTCAAAATATCTTCCTTTTTGTTCATCAGAAGAAAGACACTCATACAGGTCTGGAACTACTCGTGGGTGAGCAAATGACGACAGATTTTATATTTTGGGTCAATTATTCCAACTAAGTCATTGAACACAGAGGTTGAATTTTTTTTACTGTACTGCATTAATATAAAAATACAAAAGACAGAAAGTATATTTCATTTATTAAACATTAAAGTTTCCCACATTGGGATACATGAAAGAACTTCAGGGGGTTTGTGAGTTAGCCAAAAAATAAGTAAGTAGTGTGATTACAAGTATTTTCAAATTTAATATAATCCCATTTTACGAGCTAAATTTTTGGAATCTGATTACATTACACAGATTTCATTAAATCAGTAACTACCCAATTAATATTCTGGAAGGATTTCCCACATTAAATCCTACATAAACCGTTGGGAACACCCATTTTTGCTCATGTTTACCCAATTGATTTATTCGATCAGGAACAAACTTTGATATCATTATCAGAAGCTAGTTTGGTTCACATGTGATTCCCCCACCGCTGCTTTTGAGATCTTCCTTCTCATTGCCAACAGCAATTTTGTTATGTTATTGCAATTGTGTTATAATTGTATGTCTAATTTTAATAAATGGCAGATCAAGAGTTTGTCTTCCTCAACATGAAATAAGATGATCTATAAAACCTTTGTGCACAGAAGCCAAAACCTGATTTTGATATGATCATGGGTTAGACTTTTCAGTGCTGCAAAAAACATCCGCGACACAATATGACTCATCATAAACTGATATGTCTTTTGTCAGGAGAGAGAGATGAAATTTATGTTAAGCCTGTTTCCGTCAAAGAATAGAATTTCCTCACAAATTCTGATTAAAAGATTTTATACGCTCAGCATAGTACACTATAACTCCAGTGTTTACAGACGTATGACAGCTGACAAACTGACCACGTCACAAACGCACAAGACTTTTGGTGTTGTGTAATATTCAGTTTCTGTGAAAGACTGTTCCAGTGGGTGGAGTTTACGTGAATAGTCATGAGTTTCTCTGTTGTGGGCGTGTCCTTGAATCAACGCGCCGCACACATGAATGGAACTGAAAATATTAGTGCACGCTCATCAAATCACAAACGTTACTCATTGAATCGATTGTGTTGAACAGGTAAAGAAGTATTAATGCTAAGCATTGATTGATTACAGCCACACAGAAAAACCATAAGCGAATGCTAATTCTAATATTTTGATGTGTTTAGCTTTTTTAAAATGTAATTTGTGGGGCATTAATTGTTGTTTGGATAGTTTGATTAGCTTGTAGTTTACTGTTAGCTACTGCAGTGTGTTCACTACAATGGCTGAAACAAATATAATAAATATCTGATTTTGAATTTAGCCAGTGTTTGTGTCACATACTTAAGCTACATTCATAGTGAGAACCTTTTCTTGTAGTAGAAATGTTAATAGGTATTGTAATAATTATAATTAGTAATTGATTATATAGGCTAATACTGTGCATTCTTCTGATGCAGTCTTCTTGGACATAGATCAGCAGCAGTGACTTCAAGAACATTAGGCTGTTTTGTAATTTAGATAAGAATTTTAGTTGTAATACATATTTGATCTGGTTTTGTGATTTATTTATTTTTTCATCATCATGTAAAGTCACTGTCTGTTTCAGATTGTATGAGAGAGCTGAAGTCACGGGTACAGTAGTTGATCATTTTGGACATACATGGGGGCTTTTCTCATCGAGTGGCGATGCTCGGTTTTAATAATATCTGACACCAGACACTAAATGTTTAAATTGCATTCTTCTACATCCATATTCTTCAACTTTCCATGTGTTTTCAGTTTGTACTTCTTGTAACATTTAATGAATGCAAGAAATGTTAATGTTGTCTGATGTCATTTTTGAGTATAGTTTAAAAACAGTTCAAATAAAACCCTTACTAAAAAGATAAGTGTTTGTTCTTTGTTAACCTGTATGTCTATTAACCCACATCACAGATCTGTGAACATTTACGTGTCTTTTTAAATTATTTAAATATATTAACTTTAATTAATCTCAGAAGATATTAATCTCAGAAGGGAAACACGAGAGTTTGGCTGACCAAAACATTTGGGTCGTATGTAATAGTTTTAAAATGTGAAAAATATGTTAAACATTATTAACACGTTTTGCACACACGATTCTTAAACATGATTTTAGTGGGACATTGATTGTTATTCTACCTGATATTCAGAATAATTACAAAATGATACTTATGGGGCTATGAAAAAAAATGGTTATTTAAAATAATAATCATTCAAAAAGAATGACACAGGATGATCACACCAACAGGTATATTTGTAGAGGTTTGTTTCAGACAAACTGAACTAGTCACCAATAACAGCAAGGCTAATCAAATCAAACTATCAAAAATAAAGCCCCATAAAAGGATATATATATATAACGATAAACAGCAAAGAGTAAAAACTATGTTAGGTAAAACAGGTTATCTAATTGTTAGCTTTGCTGTGTGCCAGTAATCAATCAAGCAAAAAATGTTACAGACTGTTCATCATATTACACAAACAAGCATTGTTTTGCCACTGTTGGAGTTAATGCTAATCATTATGTGACACTGAAACGTTATTACCTGTTCAAAATAATCTATTAAACAAGGAACGATTTGATGAGCGTGCACTAATATTTTCAGTTCCATTCATGATGTGCGCGGCGCGTTGAATCAAGGACACGCCCACAAAAGATAAACTTATGATTATTCCCGTAAACTCCACCCACTGGAACAGTTTTTCACAGGAACTGAATATTACACAACACCGGTATCAGAATAAACAGAAGTCTTGTGTTTGTTTTCTACGGCGTATTTACGTAACATTATATAAATGTGCCTTTTCTCATTGCCCTTTAAGTATCCGAGGAGAAAGGCGTTTGAAAAGTACGTGGAACGCATTTAACATGTTACGTACAAGAGAAGTTTCACACGGAGCACGAGCTCTTTTTAGTAATAAATGACACCAATGACCGCGAGGAACAAGCTGTTAATGTTTATAGGAAAATCCTCCACTAACCTGTTGTAGGTGCGCAGCTAAAAGAAAGGATATGCAGTGACAGTAAAACTGCGCATATTCTCATCGCTAAATCTCCGCGTCCCGTCTTCCGCACCGCCGCCATCTTCGGTTCTGACGTCATCGGCGCGCATGCGCCGTGTCACGCCGTCTCCGCGGACAACAACATCCGTTCTGTTCAGAGACCTTCCCTGCGTCCCAATGTCAACGTGTATGTGTATCAGGTGTTGATTATCCAGCCAAAGCATTTTTAAAAATGACTAATTTAGCACGGGATTTGGGATGGAAAGTGCACTGCACGCTATCATTTGGCAACGTCCGAGATAATCACTCATTCACCGAATACTGCGTCACATTTGAGTGCACTACGTAGAAGACACGAGCGAAATAAGTGATGAACACTGCGTCACTGTCGCAGAAGAAGCTTCGTCACTGTTTTAAATTGAAATAAGCTTGCTTCTGATATCTCTTCATCTGAAACATTGTGCAGATGTACACACTCTTAATTTGTCTTAAATATTTTATATTCATAAATAAAAGTGAAAATTAAAAAAAAAAAGCAAATGACAATTTAAAAAAATACTACTACTTATTCATTGCATACATTTTTCTCCCCTGTATAGCTACCCTGTTTGTATGGGTATGTGTATGATATGACAAAAGTGTTCAAAAACCTTATTTAATCTGATCATGGTATGAATAAACCACTGTAGGTTAATAGCTGGCATATTTTCTCTGCTGTTTTTAAAGAAACAGCATTAGATTTCTATTTTTTTTTTTTTAAGTTTATAAACGCTCTTTAAAATCTTTTTTTCCTTCTTCACTACACACTTATTCTTTTGCAATGTATATTGTTGAACTCACATGGCAGTCAAAATATATTAGTTACATGAAATTAATTTTATTAGTATTTGTACTTTGTAGTAAAATAAATTTTAGTAGTTTAGTAGTTATACGTTTATTACCAGCTAAGCACTTTTTAAGAATAGATCTTAAAATGTAATTTATTAATTTTGAATACTTTTAATACATTGGCATAAATACAATGGATTTTCATTTTTTACTCTTCACCGCAATGACAAACTTCATTGTGTGTGTGTGTGTGTGTGTGTGTGTGTGAATAATATATTTTTTAAATATTTAAATCATTTTTTTCATATTTCCAGTGCACCTTGAATACAAGCAACTGTAGGCATCATGCATCAACAAAAAAGCAGACAATGGCACAATGCCCAAGTCTTTGCTAATTAAAGACACTACTTATATGCAAAAAGACAGATTTTGAGAGAAAGAAACCAAACTGCACAGTTGAGTGGTGTGGTCCAGGTTGAAAGGTTTTATTCAACTGAAAGTATCCATACTGTTAAATCCACAGTATCCTAATCCTACATTTAAAAACGGAAGACTACATCCACCTATTCACCTACTCTGCTCTCCCTGACATGTCAGAAGCTTGTTTCCAATCTCCTTTAATTCAGGGAGAGCTGAAAGAGTTTTGCCAAAGGTACAGGCAGTATGCAGTGAGAAAACAATGACGGACAAGATACATGTGTGTTTCCACTCACACAGACGAGACAAAAAACACGAAACGCACCCAAAGTCTGGTGTCTAAACTAAAGACGCGAGTGTCATCGATTACATACGGGTCCTTTCCTTCAAGCATTGAAACCGCAGATCAGGAATGTCGTGGCCTAACTTTAGTGTTGTCTGATGTAAACGTCTCCGTTTCTACCCAATGCTTTCCGGAAATTAAATATTCTGCCACGATCAACACTGTAATAATAAATAACATTGAGTGTGGTGAAAATACATTTCTCAAGCCATTTATTTAACTTTGCAAATGCTCTTTCTTTCTGTGTGACCTAGTAAATACACAACTGTTGCACTCTCTGAAGAAGTGAGCAGCACTAATTTGACCGAGTACAGTGCGCTTCCTTGGCAGGGCATCTAAGAGAAACAAGGAGTGTGAGGATAAGTGTTCAAAAAAAAGGAAAGAAAGAAAAATCAAGTCAGGCTTATTGCAATCCTCAGCTTCCTATGCTTCGAACTCCAGACCCAAACCCAGTTTGTGGCCACCTGCGTTAATGTTCTTCCCATCCAGAAGAGCAGAGAGGGTCAGCTTAATACCTGCACCGGTAGAAGAGGGGAAAACATCAGACAAGAATCACATCCATGAGAGCTCACTGAAAACAACAGAAGGGCAAATACAACGCTGTTCAGAAGCTTGGCATCAGCAAGACTTTTAAGGCTTGTGAGATTTATTCAAACAAAATACAGACATTTTGTTGCCACTATTCGGTCATTTCTGTGCGGCTCAGTCCAAAGATCATCTCATCCAGTTTTGAGAAGAATTGGATCAGTTATGAAGGAAGAGTAGTGATTAGACTGAATAATGCTACTGTAATGAGTCTTAATGTAAGCTATTGGATGTGTTCGGTATGATGAGAGTAGTCGGGTGTACTACGTTTTATTTTTGTAGAATTAGGGGTTCACGAGTTATAACCATTTCAGTGTTGAATTAAATAGAGCTCTAGAGTTGGTCTTAAGAGTTCCCGAAGTTGGTCTGATCACTATTCATGGGCATGTCTACAATTGGGCCAAATTTCATATATATAATTATTATGATAATAATAATAATAATAATAATAAAGAAAACCTAATAATGTAGAGTCTAAAATGCAACTGCTGGCATCTTTTGCAGCATGATACTGATTAGAAGTGAATATTCGGCAGAGTTACATGCAACTGTAACAGTAAGACTGTCATTAAAATGTAATGATTATAACTGAATATGCAGTCGTAACATTTATCTTTATCATACGACTTCATTATAAACACTTTCAATTCACTGCTACACATCTCTCCAGGTTAATGTGGAAGAAGCTTCAGCTAAACACACACTCACCAGGCTTCAGGGTCTGAGTATATCCCAGGCCGACGAGGCTAGAGTTATTCACTTTGGCCTGCAAGAAAGACAAAACGTGCAACTATAACATAGCATAACAAATACAGCACCAGATTAAAGCTCCTTCAGATAGCATGGGCTTATATTTGATGACCAGCCGAACACCATGAAAACTCCAAGCCCTTCCTAGCATCTCATCCAGACTCTTGTCATTTTTAGGCTACAGTCACACTAGGTAGGTTTGTGTGCATTGACGTGCTAATCGGAATAAATCCAATGCAATTTCAGATTCTACTCTCTGAATCTGATTCTGTTTTAATGTGCATTACACGTATAACTGCTGTTATGATTATTCATGAGATGACAACACATTACAAGGTTGTTTTTATTAGTGTTTATTATAATGCATGAATGCATACCCTTTATTATGTATTATAAAAGCAGAATTCATTTGGTGTTACAATGCATCATCAAGTTATACCCTGATACCCTAACAGGTACGTATTATAAAGTTCCATTGAAACTGTTGTTATGATTATTTACTAGATTATAAAACATTAAAAGGCTGTTTTTAGGCAATATGCATGCATTAAGAATACCCTTATAATGCTAAATTAATATTGGTTTCACATAAAGTGTTACCAATTGCATATTTTTTTAACCTTACTTCTTGAATTTTCGGGAATTAGTTATGACTGCATTCTGCTGTGCTACATCACACCTTGAAAGCGTGGAATTCGTCAGCTTTACTGTTGTCTATTTCATATGCACAAATATAAAGGTTTAGTGAAACTGGTCACTTCGCCAGGAGGTGCCTAAAAACGACTGCCTTGATCAGTTAAAAAAATAATAATAATAATAATTAAACAACTAAAAGTGGCAATGCTGACTTCACACGTACCGAGAAGGAAGCATCGGCATCGATCTGATACTTGGCAGCGATGCCAAAGCGGGTGTTGCTGTTGCCGGCGGTCCAGGCCAGGTTGACTGCCGTCTCCAGGTTATCATTCACCTTCTGGTAAATGGAGCCACCGAACTCTGTTCCATCATTCCTGCCATTTTAAAAGTACACAGGAATTTCTCTAGGTTATCATCTGTTCTCAACAATGAGTTTTTAACAATCACGTTTCAATCAACTTAGATCCATAAATCACTTAATTTGTCGTCTCGGAAAACAAGATCTCACATCTTAAGTTTGTATTTCGAATAAAAGCAGGATGTTTTTTTGCAATTTTATAGATATGTGTGATTTTCAAATAGCAGATTTTCGGGGGGAAAATCTCAAGACTTCATAAATAAAAGAGTTAATTATGACGTCAAGCAACCAGTATAAAAATCATTTGATGTTAGAGTTAGGTCTTTTTACGCAGGGTTAGGTTGCAGCATTTTAACAAAATGTACTGAATTTTTGCCAGAGCTGCTGAGAAAGCAGCTGTAGAAACATACCGAGATGGTTTTTATATCGTTTAGGACATCAAAACCTAAAATAAAACTCCAAAAGGTGTACGATATCGGACCTTTAATGAAAAAGGCTGCAGCCAGTCTGTGCCCTAAACACAACTAACTTCCTCCTTAAGCTTCATTGATATAAACAAGCTCCAGGCAAAGCCCTTCACAAATCCAATCGCCGGGGAATAAACACATATAAATAACCCACCTTCCTGCCCTTGAGACAGACTGGCTAGCGTAGGTCTTGGAGGTATTGTGTTTGGTACCTACACGTTTGTGTGGAGCTGGAACTCATCGGTCTTGTAGCCCACGGCGAAGTTGCTCTGAGTGACCCGGTTCCTCCCAGCCTCGAAGGTCATCTGGTACCCGGCTAGCCAGCCCTCGAAGCCCACCACCACTGCTCCGTGCACCGCCGTGCCGTTGATGTCGTAGTCCACGTCACAGCCCAGGTTAATATGCTCCCGCTGGTAGCCGCTCTTGATCTTCCCGCCCTTCTTGCTACAGGATGTCAGAGGAAGGTGTGTTAAGTTTGTGTAGAAACCACAACACTGAACGCAAGTCTGTCATCATCTAATACAGTGTTAAAGTCAAAAACAAAACAAAAATAAAGTGATGTGGCTTAGTGCGATTGTCAAACCACGAGGCTGATATATATCATTAAATAAATGTGTATTACGAAGCGCAGCACTGTTTTCATTTCCACATCAGCAGCTCATGATCCGCCCGTGTTGTTAGCGTCTCAGTTTAATGTAAATGATCCCAACATGCATCGGGGAACTAAACATGATCCAATCTTCAATAACTTCTAATGAGAGGCACTTATCAATGAAAGAGAGGCTTTAAGGGCTCCTGCAGTTTACTGTAAATCATGTTCGGTGGTTAAACTATAAAGTGAAGAAATTGAGGCAATAATAAAAAAAGAAGTCATAAGTCAAACATAAGTCAAGTTTGTTTGTTTTTTTTTAAATTGCAATTCTCAGCTACAACAGTAATATTTATTTTTTGTACTTTTTGTATTTTTTTTTGCTGCTTTAAATCCTAAATATCATAAATGTTGCCAAAAAGAAAATTTTTCCAACTGTGCAGTTCTAATTTAGACTCACAACCAAAAACAAATACATCCCTCCCTTTATACATTACTGGAAATCCAGTGGCACTGACTGTACTGGAGTCACACTGAACACCTCACATACCCAGTGTTTGGAGAGAAGGAGGAATCAAACGTCAGCTTCAGGCCTTTAGCCAGCTGAGGAAGAGAGAGCAGCACTCGTGTTAAATCACAAGAAGATAATGAACATCCACTCAGTGCAGCTCAGTTCTGTGTCTCTCGTACCTGGTCTTCCAGAGTGATCTCGGTGCCCAGAGTGTTGTCGGTGTTCCACTTCTCAGTGAAGGTCAGGCCGTGTTCTGCCCACTTGTACTTGGTCTCCAGCGTTCCTGCTACCTTACTGGTCTCTGTGTTCGCCGAGCCGGAGCTCTTGAACTCCTACAGCCCCAGGAAAACAAATGCATCACACAGCATTTACAATACACAATTTAGACTTTTATTGTGAATTACACAAATTTAGATTTTCTTTCAAATACACTAGTGCTCTCAAACAGTAAATCATGATCCAACATAAAAACTTGCATATGTAATATATGTGTGTATTGTGTATATTTATGCATATATAAACAGACACATTCAGTATAAATTTTTTTTACACTAATATATATATATATATATATGAATATAATTTATATCATATATTAATAAATAAAAAATAACATTTTTCTGAAATATATACGTGCATATGTATTTATATAGATAATATATATATATATATATAAAATTAATTTGCTTGTAAAAAAATAAATAAAATCAAATAAAGTAATTTAAAACTATATAAAATGCACTGTAATACTCAATTTTGATTGATTGCTGGAGTCAGACAAGGACATTCGCCACTGCAGCACACACACACACCAAGATAAACATCCACGGGTCGATTAGTGCAAACAAGTATGAATGTGGAGCACTTCCATGCCCATGTGATGGTCAATATCTGCTTTTGAGGGCCACAGACTCATGCGGTCAACGTCACTTTATTAATAAAGCACTATTAAAAACAACAACTGTTACCCAGTGTGCTGTACACAGAGGATTAATCGATAAATGAAAATAAATTAAATAAAAACTAAAAAACTATATGTGTCAGGTATAACATGGCACTATGTCATTTGTTAAAAGATATATCAAAGTAAAACTTCAAATTGCTTTAAAATCAGCTACAGTTTGAGCAGTTCTAATACTATCCAGCGAGCGGTTCCTCAATATTGGCACAGCTACTGCAAATGTCTGGTAACCTTTAAGTGTTCACTTTGTTCTCGGAACCACTAATGTTGCCTGATTTGATGGTCTCAAGGACTTCCCAGGGTCATATTCTGACACAAGGTCAGAAAGATAAGACCATGCAAGACGTTTAGAGCTTTATAAACCATTAACAGGACCGTTCAGTAGCAGATCGGTGAACAGTGTGATCTTAACATCGCTGTGATGTGTTCATGCTTCTTAACTCCAGTCAGGAGTCTGGCTGCTTCATGTTGACCAGTTTGAAGTCTATAGTGTAAACTTTGACTTATCCCTGTGTAAGGTTTGCTGCAGCAGTCAAGCCTTGAGGTGATGAGGGCATGATCAGTCCTCTCAAAATGCTCTTAGATGGAAGAAACTAGATTTGAACACAGAACTGAACACGATCCAAGATGGTTCGACACTGATGATGTAGTGGGTTAATTAATAACTCTTACAATATCAATTAATCAATATCCATACTCAATGTTCAACTGTATGGGTTAAATTCCAAGACCGCTCTTTTAGTCGATGCTGTTTTCCGTACATTATTTGCAGCACCTGTCGTCCAATAAACGCAAAGAGATTTGTGTTTGTCACTTTTGATATGAAACAAAGCTTTCGAGAAAATAAGAGCTTTAAAAAGATGCATTTTTCTAAATATATACACAAGGAGTTATTATTATTAGTTAACAACAAATAAATTTAAGGTAAACTTTAAACATGCTTCATTTTAGATGGTTGACAAAGCAACAATACTCATTTTTATTTTACATTAAACTTGATTTAATAAAAGAACTCAAAATGAAAAATTAAAATTACTTGCATATTAAAAAAAACTAAAATTAATTTTTTTAAAAATTAAAATAGAAAATAAAAAACTAATGAAAAGTATTATATAAAAGGGTCACAAAAATGCTACAAAAACGCTGATATGCATATTACATATTAATCTTCTCATTAATTAACCTGTATGTGTTCATGCTTACATGTACAATTGAATAAATCTCTCATTTAAACAAGCCACTTTTTCTAATATTTAAAAAAACACATTGGATTAGAATTACATTAATGTTTATTATTGAAGCGTTGTTTTTGAGTCTATGACTGAAATCCACTGGCTACTTACCAATCCATTCTCTGACCTCGTTTTCAAGTCCAACTTGATAAGACCAAAACCTGCAAGTGACACACAAATATCACTAACACACCAAAAATCATCCGGTCCTCCCTGTCTGCCTGATATGAGGAGCTTTAATAGAGCTCAGATCCCAAGGGATAAAAAATAAATAAATAAATAAAATAAACATTTGCTTTCTCCATAGGGGTATTGAGTTTTAACGTTAGCTCTGAAATCTAGAAGAACAGAGTATTTTACTTCTTTTCTTAAATCATGTTTTACCAGCGGAATTCCTCTTTAACACAAAAAAAACTCACAGTACCCATGATTCTAGAAAATAAATCTCTACCAATCAGGGAAGCGAAATCACACCAGAAGAACTCTTTAGCTCCGCCCACTGCCATAAAACACTGTGAATGATGTAATAAGGTCTCCCTGCACTCCAAAATACTGTACACAATCAATAATCTTTAAATAAATTAATTTATTTTACTCTGAGTTTATTTGGATTTTGGGATTTAAATGCTTTCAGCTCACTAAAGATGTTCATAGTCTTCTCTTTCATAATGAAAGTGCTGCTACTATAGATGTTTTCATGCAGTGTGTAACAGCTGTGATTGAGAAAAAGATTTTAATCTGAAAGTGCACCGTGTATATAAAGTTATTGTCTCTCAGAAGAAAGAGTCGACTCTGAATCATTGAAACGAGCTCATTTTAAAACGAGTCCCAAGCCGTTTCATCTTCAACATAACGCATAATAGGGGCACTTTAAATACTATTTTGCTTTAAATAAGTGTTTGTTACTTTGTGATTGGCCAAGTAGCTGGATCTTGTCTCATAACACTTAAACAAAAATGCTTTCCTATTTGATGAATGGTAAAAAAGGTGCTGATGAAGTGGGCGGCTATGCTGGTCACATGACATTTAGGCCTCTGATGATTGGCTCCTGAAATGACTGATACACAGACCAGCAGTAAAGCGAGCAGAATCACTATGATTGAAAACATCAATTTATCAAACTAAATTAAACTGATGAAACCATGAGGACTTTTTAAATTATGTAATTGATAAGGTTTAGCCTAACTTGACTTTCTCTACATACCAATGTTTCTGTGATATACACACATATACATATACAT
>JAUMHG010000069.1:12247205-12264252 GCA_032359395.1 Enteromius anoplus
ATGCTGCATGTGAGGACATCACAGCTGATCATTGCAGGGGATGTGTGCGGCATTCAAGGAGATTTTTTCCCCCGGTGCAATGGAAAACATCAGATGTGATGTTGATGAAAATCTTAGGCCTGACCAACGTGACCGACAGGATGTCCACCAAGATACATTTTTTTGTTTTGTTTTTTTTTTCCCCATGAATGTTATTTGTTGTTTTTGTGTATTTGTAGTAATACACAAATATGAAATGTAAAGTAACTGACAAGAGTAACAAGATTTTACTTTACATGTACAGTAATACACTTAGTCATTGTACTTCATTACATGAAGTACAAAAATAAACACTGTACAAATACAAATGTTCATAGACTTTTTTTTTTACATACTATTGACTTTTCTCAACAGATATGAGATTTTAGTTTAAACCTTTGATTTTCATGGCTGACATTTTGACTAGTGTGGCTCAATGACTAAAACACTTTATATTTTGGTGGCCTTGGCCAAATTATTGACACAATAACTAGGTTTTGAAGCATGAAATAAATGTTTTGGGTGAGTAACTGCATTTTGCAGACATGCAATAAAGTTTTGAAGTTCCTGTAAACAGTTGTGACGTTTGCACTCACAGTTTAGAGAATGTTACAGTGAGACTGTTTCGAAAAACATGCCAAAGCAATTGAGAAAAACTGTAATATTACAGTTTTATTAATTTATTAAATACATGGTACTCCTCCTCTTCCTCCTCTTCCTTGAGCAGGCAGCTGCCCTTGTTCATTTACTTAGCCAGGTGCCTCCATGTTCAGAAATAGTACTGGTCCTGCATGGTCAAGCTCTTTACATACATGTTTGGCAGCATTCACAGTCATGGCCAGCACCTGTCAGGTAACTAAACATCCTGTTTGATTGGTCATCTGAGATGTGTGAAACTCCTCCTTCATTAGTCAAGTTCCAGTTTGACCTGACTGTCAATTGCTGTAATAAATTGTAATCAAATATTCCAAGGATTCACCTACTGTATGGTATTCATGGTAGTATGGTCTTGACTAATTTTGACAATTGAACAGACTATTGTGCATGTAATGACTTAAACAATGAAATGACGCTGACACATTTTGGAGAGAACAACCATTAGACTGAGAATTAACAATCAGTTTAGATCAACAAGATCTATTCACTTGGAAATTGTGCTAAATGTCTAAGTGCATCAAATGCACTTAGACATTTGCAATTTGAGAAATTCAATTCTGTTGTGAACAGTTGCCAAGTGGTTTGGAGGTTTGTCCATGTTGTTTTGAGAATGTAATTTCTGTTTCAAGAAATGAGCCGAACCAATGGAGAAAAACTGTAAAACCTAAGATGTTGTTACCACATTTTTTACAGTAGAAATAGTTTTTCAAAGATTTTTCAGAATTTTTTTTGTTTTCTGTGTATCTAATACAACTAATACAAATGCTGATCACACAACAAACAATACAAAACGATAATGCTTTGAGTGTGACAGGACGGACAGAGACGTTCGGATCCATTTGCGATAAAACTGATTTATTTATCATAGCCAGGCTTGGTCAGGCTTCAACAAACAAAACAAGAGGGGGCAGGCAATAATCGGAGGTCGAGGTACACAGTCACAAGTTCATAGGCAGGCGGCGATACATCCAAAAATGGTATAAACAATCCAAGTCAAAAAACACTACAAGGCAGGCCAGGAAAACGCTCAGAGAAGACTTCTGGAAACAGATCTAACACTTCGCTATATTCAGACAGGTGAGACTAGTATTTATAGTGAGGCTAATGAGTGATAATGACCGGATTGATAACAGCTGTGAGTGAGAGATGCATCATGGGAGATTGAGTCCCGTAAGTGACACAGAGTCCAATGTATAACAGAACAGCCGGAGTGCTCTCAGGCAGAGATGGATGACACAGCCGGCTGTGATCGTAACATTGAGAAACAGAAAAGATGAAGTCATTGTTTGGGTCTTCATTCTATGATTAGCTCACTATCTAACATGTATGCAGGTTTGAGTCGTTCGTTCATGACAGCCCTATAAACTTTAACCAATGCCGTATGAGCCGGAAAGAGAATTGATTAGTTCATTTCCCGAGTCTATGATGTTGTGCATGCATGACTGAACAAACCGTTCTTCCTGAGTCACATTAAAGAATCGTTTAAGAACGACCCATCCCTAGTGACTTTACTCAGTGAGTTGGGTTTAGTGAACAACTGATCCAAAGTTGAGTCAACTCAAAAAAGCTGTGCAGAGAGTTTAAAGTTAAGTCAACTACATGTTTTACAGTGTACCTAGCGCTGGGATGTATTTAACACAGCACTGATTGGTCAGCGTGGGATTTTTGCACATTTTTTTCTGATAGACTGAACTTCAATCCTTGGTGTTTTTCATCAAGATTTGAGCAGTCATGATGCTCTGCTTCTAACAAACAGACACACAAATGAACATGTGGCATGGAGCTAATAAAGCATCTGGGATGCCATCATCTCTGCCTTATTTGATCCGAACAAAGAGTCCCCGGCTTTTAATGAATCTCTTTCACTGGAGTGTCGCGTTATACAAATCAAAAGATGATTGTGCAGCTCTAATGTCTCTGCGGTGAGCCCAGTGTCTCCATGTTTATAGCGTGTCTGTAATCAGTGCCAAGCAGAGGAGCGTGTGACGGGCATTTCCAGGCGGTGATGACTGGGAACGATGTGGAAATGGAGATGAGCGTTTGTTCCCAGCATTGATCCTCAGCCAGAGATTGATGGTGGGAATGATGTGTTGATTTGTTTTCCCACACTCATGTGTTCATTTACTTTCCTGCGCTCAGAGTTTGATTTGCTATCATGGGAAAACAAGATGGTGGATGTTCCTGCGGTTTGCTGTGAACGGAAGCAGAGACGGACCCAGAAAACTATTTCATTCACTAAATACAGAGCTGTGTATGAAGAAGTGTGAAGCTATTTAGTGTTAAAAGATTAAAAGTTCACCGAAGACTCTGTGTTACAGCAGCAAGAACAATTCTTTCTTTCTTTTTTTTTTTCTTTTAAGGCATGTAATTTGCAAAAAGCATAATACTATTTATTTATTTATTTTTGTTAAGCATAATACTATCTATATAGCCTATCCACTGTCTACTGTATCTATCTATCTATTTATCTATCTTTATATCTATCTATCTATCTATCTATCTATTCATTTATTTATTCATGCATTTGATGCATATCATTTGCAATAAGCATAATAATATTTTACAGTTTTTTTAATTGCTTTGCCACATTTTTGGAAACAGTCTTAACATTCTCTGTGAGTGCAAATATCAAAACTGTTTTCTGGAACTTCACACATTACATTCACGCTTCAAAACCTAGTTATCGTGTCAGTAATTTGGCCAGGGTCTCCAAAATATAAACTATTTTTGTCAATGTTTCAGCCACACTGGCCAAAATGTTGAGTTGTTTTTATACCACGGCAGTCAACCATGGAAATTAAGGTTTTATAAAAAAATGAAAAAACTTAATCTGATATTTGTTGAGAAGATATTTCCCTCAAATCCAGAAGCATGGTTTGCAAATGTATTTATATGACATTTGTGAATATAGTTAAAATTAAATGGTTGTTTAGATGTTTAGAAAGGAATGTGTGAAAGAGAAGAATTAGAGGAATCAATAAATGATAAATAATTCACTGCCACTGTGTGAATAATTTGTAATCATGCAATGCATAAAAAGCTGTATTGTGGTTATGGGCATTATAAGATGTACTTAATGTGATTACAGAATTCAAATTACATTACTTAGTTGCTGCCCAGCACTGACAATGACTTCAACCCTGACCTAAACTTCTGTTTTTAAAAGATTTCTCTCAGACACAATACACTTTAATTACATAGAAAGAATAGAAATACATTGAAATACTGCTGCAGAGATCTAATTAGAAAATGTCCTCAAATGTGTGTAGAAATCAAAATCTGTTGACTCGCTGTTTCTAAAACTACGTTTTGTAAAAAGAAAAAAACTGTCATTTCAACCAAAACATTATTTAACATCACTAAAGCAACCAAGTAATGTTTGAGTTAAATCAGGTATTAAAAGCTATTTAAAGTATCAGTTTAACACTATTTCTTTTTTATATATATTATTTATAAATAGTACATTTTTATCCTACTTAATATTTATTTATTTATTCATTTTGAATGACATATTATATATGACATATTCTGTCATTAAGCATAAAAAAAAATTATTTTCTAGTTTGTTGTGCTTAATCATGATTTTTGAAGAAATATTCAGTTGAAATTGAACATCCATCGAATCTTTAAGGTGTATTTTTGTTCCACGTGTTACGTGTGCTTGCTAAGTGATTATGCATAACAGCATGCAAGTAACCCTAAACCTAATCCTAAACTAAGTATATAGTAAGTAAAGTTAATTAATATTGCTTAAATGTATAATTACACTGTAACAAAGACACCTTAAAATAAAGTGTAAGTGTAATTGAATAAGGTTCCAGGAGCCAGAAAAGGTTCTTTCACGGCATCCTTGTGGGTTTTCTGAAGAGTGCTGTTGTTTTCTGATGAACCTGAAGAGGTCAGTCACATTCAGTCTTTACTGCCTTTACATTACAACCAGTGAAGATTACTGTACACAAATAACAGTGATAATAATTTTACCCAAAACTACATTAATAGTGTTTAATTTGATGACTTAACTTAATGCTGAGCCCAAACCTGAGTAACCAAAGAGCTATTTCTACCTGCTTTAACACATGCAACTACATACTTTGGTTTAGTGATTTTAATATTATTTTTAGAGCTGAATAAAAGCAGTTAATTGTAGATCTAATCTTTTGTTTGTCTGTTCAAAACATCCGTTCAGAATGTTTAACCTATAGTTGATTCCTGAGAAATAACGATCCGTTTCTCCAGCTTTCATAAATCACCCACAAGCATTCAAGCTGGATTTCAGTGGATTATCTATTGTTTTTTAGTTTTTTTGCTGAATAGCAGTACATCTTTGAATTCTTCCAGCTCCTCGTCTTACAGTCTAATGCTTTAGTAACTGGATTATTAATAAATGTCAAATGCAGTCAAGGGAGCATGAATTAACACACGCAACATGCTTGTTTCTCCAGAGACTTGCAGTTTGAACAAATTGTTTTTCTATTTAATTTTTCCCCTTGTCCTGCTTAATGAGCGTAGAATATTAAAAATATAATTTGTTATTACTTTCTTTTAGTTATTATTTACTGATATATTGGTTGATTGTATCTATTGTATTTCACCTTGGTATTTATTAATTAATTGTATACTGTTCATATATATATTGTTGTTGTGTTTCTAGTTAATATGAATGAGGTTGTTGTGAAAGGGACAATATCTTCACTTTGTTATCATTATTCAATCTGTATTATCAGACAAATTACAAAAAAAAAAAAGATTTGAAATAAAAATACTTAATTAATGTTGCCCCATTACAACATTATCTCTTTCTTTCTTTTTTTATTGTTCACAAATCACAAATAGAAATAAACAAAAAAATTGCATCTGTATTACATTTCTTGTGAAATGAAAGAAAAAAGTACCACGTTTGACTTTCGGTTAATAATCATCAGATGGAGAAGGCATAATTAACATCAGTCGCGAACACACACACACAGACATGTTCACACACGTGTTTTTCTGTCACGGAGGGGACTTTCCATTGACTATTTTTTTTTCCTAAACCTGAGCTAATGTTATTTTCTATCTTGTAAGTCCACTAACAAACCTTTCTCAATCAAGGAGCATTTTAAGAAGCTCTGAATTGTGTTTCATCTCTTACTATCGCACGTCTGCTTTTCACAATGTAGACGAAATCTGAGCCACACACACACACGGGGTGGTTTGTGTTCATTCAAAGACCTTAAGAGTTATCCATCATAAGAATCTACATCCTGTCCAATGCCACATCAGTGTCCCTGTGCTCTGGAAACACTGGCCCCGAAGCCGCCCTCTCACCACTACAAACACACCACACCAGCTCCACACGGGGAAGAAAACTAACTAGCAATTAATGCAGTGAATCAAATCATATACGTGCCGCTCGCTCGCTCTACAGAATCCCATGCACCAGAGGAACACTGAGAGTCCTACACCATCATAATCTCAATTCTAAAATAAAACTAGAAAGCACAACAACAGTAATGTTTTATAATTACAGATTTAGATTTAGCAGCGAGGTTAGATTTGTCACAAAGACATACAATTACACAAGTGTTTGTAATGAGTGTTTGAATTGATTGTAGAAATGTAGGCATCATGTAGCACTGATTATGACGTTCAGTCAAACAGCTAGTTATAATGCTCAACTGTTTTAATGTATTCAAGTATTTAAAAATGCATTTACAAAGCAGACAGCAACAATGAATGCTGTGATATCAATCCATCCATTTTATTAGAATAATGTAGAATATATTTATTTTTTGATAGTCAACTTTAGACATTTTACTAACAGTAAGTAACTCCATGTCAACTAGCAGTCATTAGAGTATTAGTAGTGTGTCTGATTAATATCTTCTAACTCTTTATTTTGATGGGTTAACAACATACTGGCTATCAGAAACTGCTAACCCTTAAACTACCCTACTCTGAGAGTTATAGACATGTAGTTGTGAATTATAGTTGACATGTAGTTACAGTTACTTATAGTTAGTACAGTGTCTAAATCTAAATAAAGTGTAACCAAAAAAAGTATTGATGTTATCCAAGAATAATATGCATTAGAATTTGAGATTATTATAAATGTCTGATGAATGTGACGCAAAACACTTATTCTACTAACCTTAAACCTACTCAGTCTACAGTTTACTCTGAGCTGCTAATTAAAGAGAATTAGTTAACATGTAGATGAACCGTAGTTACAAAGCTATACTCACAGTTGGTAGAATATCTAAAGTGCACTATAAAATTACAGAATTATCAAATATAACCCAATATTATAATATCACTAAAGTCAGAAACACATACATGTCAGTCTTTTTTTAATATCACCAAGATACACAAATTTTTTTTAGTTTAGTTTTTGTCCTATTTTGTTTGCATTATTTTTGTCTATGGTTTAATCATTTTTAATTTTAGCATTGATTGCAAGTTCAACTAAATCAAAGTGGCAGATGTTGCCTTAGAAATTAGATGAAATAAAACATTTTTATATTTAGTTTGATATCTGTTGATGATCATTTTATTGCAAGTAATGTATATGTTTTTTTAGTGGTTTTCGATTTAGTTTCAGTTTTAGTTCACTATATACGCATCCTTTCAAGCTGCTAACAAACTCATCCTATGATCATACTCTCTGCTGACGTCTAAATGCTTTCAGTGCACGAGCTGATAAGAATCCAGTGGCATTCAGATTCAGAAGAACTGATGCGCTCTTAGATATGATCAGAAACAGGAGTTAGTTATCTTTATGGTAAAACAGTAGAAGTGTTGACAGAAAATGACTGGATAAATAACACATGTGTGAAGTTTCAAAGATGTGCTGATATAAATGCGACCTCAAGTGATTTTTCATTGTCATGGTAAAAAAAAAAAAAAAATATATATATATATATATATATATATATATATATATGTATGTTGACCAAGCATTATATAGTTATATAGTTCATGCAGCCAGTGTTTACATACCCCTTCAATAATTTCTGCTTTATGGTTTTACTTTAAAAAGCAAGGCATTGAGAAACCAACAGGAGACTTTACCGCCCGATGAACCTCTTTTATTCTTCTGTAAGAATATAATCAGAAAAGACATGTTTGCTCCATCCAGAAAATTTGGAGGCAAACTAAAACACAGAAACACCTGTGAAAAGTCAGTGCAGTTGCGTCATTAACACAGAACATTGTGGTATATATTTTTGCAGACTTGTCTTTTCTTGCAGGACTGCAGTGGGACGACATGAATGTGCTTTCCTGTGACTGCATGCATTACTTCACCATCAAGCATGCTACATGGCATATAAGTTTTCACTTCAAATGTTCGTTTGCATAAAATGTGTGCATTATTGCATTTTACTTTCCACCTCAGGCTTGAAGATCATGTGAAAATTACTTCTTGTCAAAAAGTCTGTTCTGATCAGTTCATGGACAGCAGGGAAAAATAATAAACCCAAAACGACTAATTGCAACTAACCCTATAATTATGCATGAAATAAAATACAATTTAAAAGAAGGAGAAAAACTTTGCATGGCTTTTTGCTGTAGTTTTCTT
The DNA here is from genome assembly GCA_032359395.1 of Enteromius anoplus. Lineage (NCBI taxonomy): Eukaryota > Metazoa > Chordata > Actinopteri > Cypriniformes > Cyprinidae > Enteromius > Enteromius anoplus. The sequence goes on from JAUMHG010000069.1 coordinate 12,255,439, forward strand.
TTGCTTCAAATTCGTTGCTTACACATATAATAATCTCAAATGCAAATGCATATTATTTTTATATAACATCAATACATTTTGATGCATTTTGTGTCTTTTTTTGTGTAAGTTTCTGATAGTCAGTATGTAAAACCATCAAAATAAAGTGTTAGAAGATATTAATCTAGTAATAATCTAATGACTGCTAGTTGACATGTAAGTACTTTAAGTTAGTAGTATAGAATGTCTGAAGTGGACTATCGAAATAAAGTGTTTCCAGTTGCTTATTAGCATGCATATTACTAGAATATTAGCCATTTATTAGCAGTCATAAAACACATATCAGTGCTTACTAACTAAGCAGAAAATGAAGAATTTGTTGAGAGAACAGTGGTAGCTAATAGTGAAAAATTGCACCTTATTCTAAAGTTTTTTGTTTGTTGCCTTGATCCTGAGGAGCCAATTTAATAAATGCATTTTTTATTATTTTGTTAAATTAAGCAGATGCACCTGATTTAGTCATTTAATTTAAACAGAACAGTCATAAAACCCATTTTTTTCATTTTGGAGATCTCCTCATGAAGTTGGTGGAAACAAAAAAGTTAAGATTGCATGTAAATAATGTTTCTGTGAAAGCAACCGAAGATGCTGCTAATGCTCGCAAAGTAACATTTATAAACTGAACTTTCCACTGAGGTAAACTGCAGCAGTGCAGCACGTTTTTTGCACGATCAAATCTCGCGCATCTTAAAATAGAAGCCCCGAGTCGGTTTACAGGCAGAAGGCGGAGAGATTATGCGTTTCCATTAATGTGTTATGCACGCGTGTGCAGATGAGCGCGAGCTGTGTGTCGTATGTCGGTTTGTGTCAGTGCAGGTCTTTGTGTGTTTGGTTGTGTGTGTGTGTGTGTGTTACGAGTGTGAAGCGTAGAGGCTTGAATGGTTGTGCTTCACATCAAAGGCTCAGGCAAGTCTCTGCATTAACAAGCCCCTTTGTTTCCTGCCAGAGAGAGAGAGAGAGAGAGAGATTACAACAACAGGTCTCTGAGCTGAGCCGAGCACCCTGATGGAGATGCCCAGCCTCGTGTGCTGAAATGTCCAAACTTCGATGCGATCATCACATTTCTCGATGGCAGGAAAGCACTGACCGTTGTGCGCCTGACAGCAGCGCGCGCCGTCGCTCGAAGGGTGCGGCCAATAAAAAACACACAAGTGGCTCGAGTTAAACTGTATTGCTTTGGATGTGGCTCGACCTCAGTTATAGGATGTGATTTAATTAGTTTGCTACTTAAATGTGCCTGGAGATTATTTAGGAAGCGCAGTGTGTAATTTTTAGGAGCTGCATTTATCCTCGAAACCATCAAAGCTGGCAGCGCCATTGAAACGAGGAACACAGTTCTTCCACTCAGCTCCCAAACAGCACTTCACTCTTCCTCTCTTGTTCCTCTTTTTTTAATTCTAGGCTTTGCCAAATGTGTCACCTATACCAAAATCGTCCTTAGTGGTGAATATTTTGGTATCCTGTATCCACAAGGATTTGAGAATGCATTCATTTCTCACTGTCCCATCAGAAATATAATAATTCGTCCACTGACAGGTAAGCTTTGTGCTGTCCTGAAAATCCTTTCTCTAACTTGGTGTTCCTGGACAAAAAAAAAAAACTTGTTAATCGTGTAATATTATTACAAAATATTGGATTTGGCCTTTCTATCAGCTTGCATTAATCTTATTAGTTGTGATTAATAGCATCCAAGAAAAAAAAAACTTTCATTTATATGTGTCCTGTGCATATTTCTTAAGTATATATAAACATACAAATACACATATATTTACATATATTTAGAAAATATTTACATGCATATGTTTATATTCATACAATTTGTATTGTATTACAAACCTATTTTGTTAACACGTTAGAGTAGGTACCACCTGGTAACTATTAACTACTTGTTTTCCCTCAATAAATTCTTAATTTGCTGGTTATTAATAGTTAGTGCGGTAGTTATTAAGTTTAGGTATTGGCTAGGATTAGGGATGTAGAATTAGGCATTAATATGTGCTTAATTAACATTAATAAATGGCTAATATTCTAGTAATATGCATGCTAATAAGCAGCTAATAGGTTTAACTAACTAATATTTTTCTTAAATATGTATGCATGTGTTTATATATATATATATATACACAGTACACTCACATATATTTTATGTAAACAAAAACTAGATGTAATTAATCATGATTAATCGTTTAAAAGCACTACTTTTTTTCAGTTGGCACACGTTTAGTAATTTTTTGACCTCATTTGGTTTTTGAGTGAAAAAGCATTGATTTTGGATAACTTTAAAGATGTGAACAATAAGCTCAGATCAATGAGGCCTACGGCCAATCAGTTCCAAAAAAAATTATAAATAAAAAAGACAAAATCTGTGCTGCTAATTTAAATGAAAGAAGTTGATGAAAAGATTGATGCTATATCTATCTATCTATCTATCTATCTATCTATCTATCTATCTATATATCTATATATATATATGTCAGTTATGTTTTTAACAAGGATTTGTTATATCCTCTGTGACCAAAGTTAGTTGATTTAAGTCAAATGCAGGAACATTAACTAGTATTTTCAGCAAACATTAGGGTTATTTCAGGTAACTTCTAACTCTAACTAAATCTTTTGCTCTCTAAGAGCTCAGTCAACGTGTTACCTATGCGTTTCCTGCCCCTGTGGCTTCGAAAATGGTAAAATACACCCTGACATTTGAAGTCACACAACAGACAAATGCTCAAGAGAAAGAAATGGTCTAGGCCAGCTGTGGAACAGCCCACACTGACACAAGAACCTAACCTGACTTAGTCTGAAACAAAGAAGAAAAACCAGTGCGCTATCTGTCTGACAGCATGCAAATATGAGCTCAGGATGGGAAAATGTAGGAAAACATTGAGAAATCATTAGGAAAATGATGTAGAAAAACTGCTTCCATGATAAGCAGCTGTCTATATTTAATCAAGTCAAATAAACAAGGTCTCATTTATAATTTAGATTTGCATGCATAAAACAGGCCATTTTTAATCCATTTATTAATATGCATGGACGATATTGTATAAATATGCAGCCTTATGCAAATACTAGACACATTTTTGTTTGTATTTAATTCTTATTCCCAGCTGTAGTTCATGACAGAAAACGCACTCAAATATTATTGCACAGCATGGGAAGGCATCATTTTTTTCAATTAAAACTCAAAACACTAAAAAACAGGAGCCATACACAAGAAGGCGAATACTCAATAATTTGCACAAAAACAATCCACAAGTCTGTCATTTAAGAAAGTTATGTCACACTTAACATTGCAGTTTTTGTTTTACTGTGTACTCCAAGTACATGGATTTAGTGCGCGGTTACTTTGTGTAGTCACCTAGTATTCTAGTAACACGTAATAGCTTTATAGCTTTTTTGGATTGAACGATTTAATTAATTATTAGCGTTTCAGTGTTGCAGTTTCTTTATACACTCTAAAGACTTCATTCACAGAAATGAGGATCAAGCTGTCACTGAGGTGGTACCTTTACTGATGGTACCTTAATTGATGAAAGAAATCAATGAAATCTGTATGTGGATGTGTGTAGAATAATTCAGATGTAAGTCCATACTAATCATTAACTTTTTCCTAGGTTACACATATTTTATTAGTAACTGTAACTGATTACAGATACATTTATTTTGTAACAATTATGAAAAACACTTACGTGTAACTATTAAATGCCCAATGATTGTTTGTTTACTACAACATAATAAACTCCTAGATGATGGGTTTCCCAGAATAATTTACTTACGAAGCTCTCCACTTTGTATTTCAATGCGAGATTCCAAATTTAAATAAGACTGGCCTAAAGTATTTTTCAGTTCCCCTAAATTATTAAAACATTTTCAATTAGTCATCATTAACTGATTGCGTCAACATCCGGTCTTTGATATATGTGCACCTGGAGCACAAAAGCAGTCTCCAGCAGCACAGGTATATTTGTAACAATAGCCAATAATACATGTATGGGTTAAAATAATAGAATTTTCTTTTATACCAAAGATCACTAGGAAGTAAAAGTCATGTTAAATGAAGATATTTTGTAATTTTCCTACTGTAAATATGTCAGAACGTTTTTTTTTATTATTTATTAGTATTTTTACATTGCTAAGAACTTAATTTGGGCAACTTTAAAGTTGATTTTCTCAATATTTCGGATTTATTTTATTTTTTTTTCATTTTTAAATAGTTGTCAAATATTGTCTTATCCTAACAAACCATACATCAATCAAAGCTATTTATTCAGCTTTTGGGTGATTTATAAATCTCATTTTCCAAAAGAATGACGCTCATGACTTGTTTTGTGAACCAGGGTCTCAAATTTTATTTGAAAGTATTCTTTCTTTACTGAGGGTACAAAAGTTTGTAACGTTGTGCGTCCTACATGAAAAAGCCCCGACACTAAAGAGTGTCGTGTTCCTTTAAGAGCCGACCCCCCCTCGGCTCATCTCAGCTGTCAATCACCGTCGGTCTCTTTGATCTTCACTGTTCTAAAGCTCGACTGTTTGTTACTTTCAAGTCGCGCCGATAGCCACAGCATAAAGAACTTTTCCTCTCTCCCGCGAGTCTCAAACGCTCTTCTGAGCGCGGAAAACAGCGACGACAACAATCAAAAGTACATTAATAAAGTTCGCTCGAATATGCCGCAGCTGAACGGTGGCGGGGGAGATGATCTCGGGGCGAATGATGAGATGATCGCGTTTAAAGATGAAGAGGATCACGAGGAGAAGATCCGCGAGAGCGCGTTCACGGAGAGCGACTTGGCTGATCTCAAATCATCTCTGGTCAATGAATCCGAGATCAGCCAGAACTCACACTCTGCCGTAAGACCCAGTCAGCGCATTCATGTGTGTGTGTGCAGATGCTGTGACTGTGTGGTCGTGTGTGTGAAATAAAGTATGTTTGTGATGAACAGGTGATCAGAAGAGGACAGCAGGAAGATCCGAGAATCTACACCGATAAACGAGAACATCTGGACGACGGTGAGACTACACACACACACACTTAACGTACACACAGTCCCCAGAAGTGCTCAAAATGTTGTAAAGTCTCTCCCCAAACCGTGCGCTTTATGTTTTTTTGGGGATAGTTTTTATTCCGCTTTGTTCTTCTACCTTTATCCGCGAGCAAGCGCTTGTTTGTGTCTGTAATTGGTAAAAATCTGTGCGCGTGGCTGTGGACACAAAAGTGTCCCCGGACGTTTACAAAATCAGACAATATAAATAACGAAAAAGAAAAAAAAAGTCCTTTTAGCTTTCTGTGTCTGTGGCGGCCTGAGAAAAGTTGAATTGGGGGAAACTGCAAACTTTCATCCGGGTCTGATATTTAACTGATGGACTTTTCTTGGGGAAAACCTGAAATATGCATCATTAAATAAGCTGTTTTTTATCTGAAGCCCTTTTGATCTGTTTCCGTCATTTGCGCTCCAGAACTGAAACTGCTTTGATGGGGATCTGTGATTGATCATCATTATATATTTACAAGGGAGTCTGTAAATACAACAAACTTAAGCAGTACGAGGGCTTTACTATAGCGGAAGTTTGGTTTTTTGGGCATTGCGCACCTTACACATTTGCTAACCTCACAACTTTTATTGTTCTGTCTCTTTTTCTCACTTCAAGTGTCCAAGCATCAAGATGGTGGAATGTACAAAACGGCGTATTCTGGATACCCGTTCCTGATGCTGCCCGAGCCCTATCTACCGAACGGACCCGTCTCTCCATCTGTAAGTTCATGACAGCGCCGCTGTGCTTCCACTAGCATTTGATCACTAGAGTCCAGGTGTGTGGGAACCGCGCTTGAAGGTTTGGTTAGATTGAGACTGGCCTGTAATTACACTACAGCCTGGGAGGACTTGAGAAAAGGGCCCCGGAGAGTCCTGCTCGATGCAGTTTGAATCTCAGTAGAAGTGAAGCGATGCATGTGCTTTTCAGAAAAGCAGTTGTAAAATATTTCGCTATTCAGACACCGTCTGAAGTCGTATGAAAGCCATTGTTTACATGTCACAATTGAGAAATATCTAATTGTGTGCAAACTTTGTCACTGCATACTGATACTCACCGCAAATGTAAAACCTTTTGATGATGTTACAAGGTCTTATTTGTCATATATCTGTTGTGTTTGGACCGTGGCGTTGTGACCAGTACAGTAACTAAATCCAGGTTGTAGCTCATGCCGTGATTAAATTCCTTCTTGAAAGGCTTTCTTATAAAGCTGTAATTGCACGGCTGTAACAGCGGTTCTTGGTCATATTCGAGATGTTTCTTGCACGTGTAGCGCATGTTTTATGGAAACTGTGAGATGAAGGTAACACTTTATTTTAGTGTGTCTTAACTAGTTGCTTTTTAGCATGCACGGTACTAGATTATTAGCCATTTATCAGTAGTAATTAAGCACATATTAATGCCTTATTCAACATCCATTATGCTTCCCGCACTTACTATTAATAAGCAGCAAATTAAGAATTTATTGAGGGGAAAGTGAATAGTTAACAAGTGTCTCCGAGATATAGAAAAGAATCATGCTGTAGAGAAAGTTTTCTTGGAAAGTGCACAGATACACTAGATAAATCACTACAAATGTTGCGTCTTTATGAAATCATCAGTGATGATGGCTCTGAGTGTCTGTGGAATGAAAGCATGTCTCACTCTTTGAAGTATCTTCCAGGTCTTAAAGGCCAAAAATGAACATTGTGTCATCGTTTACTCTCCCTCAAGTTGTACAAAACCTGTACGAGTTGCTTTCTTGTGAAAAACACCACAGAAGGTACTTTGAAGAATGTTGGTAGCACAGCAGTTGCCAGTAGCCATTGACTTCCATATTGTTTTTCAATACTAACACAATGGCTACTGTCGACCGCTTGCTTCCCAGCTGTCTTCACAGTATCTTCGTTTGTGTTGAACTCCAAAAAGTTAGATTTTTGGGTGAACTATGCTTTAACTTCAATGCTGCTCCTTGAGGGTCCAATCAAAGTTTTTTAATCATTTAATGCTATTTTCAGGCATAAAAGAGATTTCGAGAACTCCCTAAAACGCGACGATTATAGCTTATAGTGTTGTACTGCATTCAGACTCAGAGGCGTGTAAAGGACATCTCTTTACCCACAATGCACAGCTAAGCCTTTGATTTTACACAGTAATCGGGAATGCTTTATATGTTCATCGTCCGAACTCAAAAGTTAAAGTGGGGCCTTGCGTTCTCCATCAAGCCCCGATCGACATGAGCTCATGGTTCAAGCCGCCTTTAGTCTTGGAGGAAACAATAGAAGAACATGGGCTTTGTGTCATAATCCATCCAGAGCAGCTCTCTGACTGACAGCGATAAGTAACAGACTCTGGATTACACCCTCTTTAAGGAAAAAGCTCTTTAACCCATTCTGCCACTTCAATCGGGACACAATGGGCTTCTCTCCTTGGAAAACTGAAGGCATAGCCGACACACAGCTGCGATCGTCAGTCGTGTTTGAGAAAATCAAATACACAGGTTGATAAGAGAACCTATGTGAGCGGTCTTTGAAGTGAGCGCCCGCGGACGAATCTGCACAGCTATTTATGGAGCCGGAAATATTTGGGAAATTATCAAAACCCGGATCCCCTCAGGTGTTTATAGCTGTAATTATTGGTGCGGTGGTGTCTGTTCCGCTGCGAGAGAAGGACAGGTGTTTAAATCTGTCTCATCGCCCTGCTCCGACATGTCCACGCAAGATCAAAACCCGAGACAGAGCCGTCGAGCAAATTCTTCTCGGATAGAAAAGACTTTTATCGAGGTGTGCGGCAGACGTTCCTGCTCTAACACTGTCTGGACACTAAAAGGTTAAAGTCATGTGTTCATCAGTTTCAATCCATTTTCCTGTACCATGACTAATTTTCTGATTGCATTTGCTGAAGAAATGAGACACTTCACCTTTTCACATTTATCAGTCTCTATCTTCTGTTGAACACAAAAGAAGATATTTTGAAGATTGCTGGTAGCCAAAGAGCTGACAGCAGCCATTGGCGTCTGTGTTAAGGGAATAAATCACTGTGGAAGTTCAGCAGCTGTTTGCTTAGCCACTTAACTGGGTAGCCATTGACTTCCATAGTATGGGGGAAAAAAATACTATGTAAGTGAATGGCTACAAGACACGTTGTTTCCCCACGTTCCTTAAAATGTCTTGGTTTGTGTTGAACAGAAAAAAAACTCATACAACTCGAGTAAATGATGACAGAGGGTTGGCTGAGCTTTGGTGTAGATACACAGATGAATCAAAGCAAAGCAAAGAAGGATTTATTTGAAAACTCCTACTTCTTTAAATAAACGTTCAGAATTTTCATTAGATTGTTGCCCGGCACGTATATCATATCGGTGTTTATGCTACTGTACGTTTTGTCGTCAAGGCTTTCTCTTTATGAATCACCCGACGCTTGTCTCGACTAAAGCAGTAAAAGTGAAAGAAAATCCCCCACCTCAAGGCAACCAGTCTTCTGACTGTCGTCGAAGTCAGACTCTGTGACGCATATGTGAGGTGAGCAGGTGTTTTGTCTGATGGACCCTGGCAGGAGTGTGTCAGCTCGTTCTCACCCAGGTGTGTAAAGTCACCCGGAAAAGCCTGGAGTGACCCAGAGTGTGACCACTGAAAGACGCTCGCTTTGTATTCTGATCAAATCATATAGTGATGCTCACTATAGGACATGGATACTGATTTGATATATCTCTATATATGTATAAATATACATATATATGACTTCTTAATTAGTTTATATATATATATATAT
>JAUMHG010000069.1:12264352-12274587 GCA_032359395.1 Enteromius anoplus
CAGTAGTCAACATTTGAAGTGGGTCAAAAACATTCACCAAAGCATAAAACCAAAATGTGCTCTTGTCTTAGAGATACACATTTTGTATCCACTTCAAATGTTGTCTACTGTTTATATATATATATATATAAAATGCTTCTCAGTCACAATCTCTGAACTTCAGTAAACTATAACGTATCGATATTAAAGGTTACATTTAATTGCCATTTAAAAATATTGAAATTAAGTTTTGATATTTGTATATTTTATATTGTTTTTTTAAATTTAATGATATAATTATGTTTCTAATCCAGTTTGGTGTTAAAATATTTGATTTAAATTTTTGCTGTCAAGAACGTTTTTATTTATATTCATTTTATTATTAACAACCAGAAGTACAGAACCAGAACCCCCTCAAGTGAGGACAAAATAAAAAAATACATTTAATATAATATAATTTAAATAAAATAAAAATACCATAATTACAATAATAAAAACAGAAATGCAGCTTTAACCATTTAAAGTAAAATATATGATGAAAATGTAATATGTTGCTTGTATTTAGAATGTTCTTCTCTATAAGTATTTGCTATTTTCTGTCTAACTGACAAGTTTATGGACACTGAATGGCTTTCATTGTGATGTTACCTGACATTGACGCAGTTTGTCTTCCAGCAGATTTGAATTTGAAAGCTGAGGCATTGTTTCGTATCAAGCTTGAGTTTATTGTGTAGCGTGTGAGCTGCAAAACTAATGTTAGTGAACTTTTTCTCACGTATCTATTGAGAACAGACCAAAAGCCTGATAGTGGAATTTACCAAAGTCTATCAAAATGAAGATTGCTTCAAATGGAGAAATCAATATTTTCAGCCATACCCTTCAAAGAGACCCAAAACCTGGTTTTAATAGTAGGCTTGTGTATGTGGAGTACTGTTATGGTGTAAAGTTCATCCAATTTATCTCCATCTAATTAGGAAGACGTTTGATTCCTGCGTGCTATTGACTGAGTGGTTGTGTCCTAGATGAGTTCAGAGCAGTCTTTTGTGAATTGCCCCGTTTTCCGTCACGCTGCCGTTCTGTTCAATCATTTCACCGTAGATTCTCCACTGATTCGTGACGTCTCGCACTTGTTTAGAGCAAGGTTTCAGTGGAAACGGAGAGTCTTCAACCTCCTGTGATAACATGTGTGTGTGTGTGTATGTTGGGTCGTACCCAGCTGTGGCAGTCGTGCTGCTGGTAGATGGGTATCAGATGGGAGCGGGATTAGGCCGTGTGATCACACCCATGTGTGCCGCCCCATGTGGCTGCTGAGGCTCCAGTAGGTCTGGCCCGGCACTAATTTGGGGTGCTGGGGGCGTTGGCTGACCCCAGCAGTGGGAAGTGCAGTGCAGGCTCTTGTGGGACAAACTCAGCATGCGTCCCAGAATTCATAGTTCCTGTTCTTTTGCTCTGGTTTGTGTGTTTATGAGGGGCAAAGACCATAAAGGACAGGTCTGCATGATGTAGGGTGACTAGACATCATGCTTTTTCCCTGGGTTGGGAATCGAAAGTCAATTCCAGAATCGGATACTTAAGGTCAGGAATCAGATTGTTGTAAAATTCAAATGTCAATTCCTGTCTGCGCATCTTTTTTTTTTAAGTGGTGAAAATGCGCTGTTAAAAATGTATTTGTCTTTGAATCATTCATTCAAGAGATTCGTTCAAAAACAAATCAAAATGAGTCGTTGAATCATTTCATTCAATAATCCGATTTTGTTTAGTTGTCTAATATTAGTTTTGCTCAGGATTATGAGAACTACAAGCTCCTTTTAAAAACAGTCCAGAATCATTCAGCTCTATTTAACAGTTTTAATTTCTTGATTCCCTGGTTATTAATAGTTAGTGCGGAAGTTGTTCCATTTAGGTATTGGGTCAGATTAGGGATGTAGCATAAGACATTAATATGTTCTTAATTAACACTAATAAATGGCTAATATTCGAGTAATATGCATGCTAATAAGCAAATACTCTGAGCGAGTGTTCTGTTAAGCCAAAACAGACTATAGTTAGAGGTAACCAAGCTTGTCGTGGAACAAAATTACTATCCAATCACTATTCGTTAACAATTAACTTGCAGTTAACTTACACGATCAGTTCACCAAATTGAGTTGTCAAAATGTCCATCGTGTGAAGTATCTCACAGCAATACAGTGTCTGCTAGCATATATGTGTGTGGCATATGTGTTAGTAAATACAATCCATGCATTCGTTTTTAAAGGGACAGCAGCCTAATTAAATACAAGTCTGTCATTAATGTTAATTAAACAATGAAATATGACATCATTAAGTTAAATTAAGCAATTGTATTTAAAAAACAAGGTTGTTGAATTATTTAAATGTATCTCTATCGTATTCATCTTTGGGTTTGTAATTTGCTTCTTTGTTATTTTTTTTATTTAGAACTAGCCCTATATAGAATAAAATTTCTCATATCATGGTCATTTTGGTCATTATGAAACACCATGTCTGGAACAGGATGTTTGTTTCTGGGTGAACTGTCCCTTTAAGATAATCAATCACTCGCCTATTTGTAAAGCTGAAGGATCTGCAGCACTGATCATTTGGATTGAAATGTTTTTGTGAGAACTCTTTCATCTTTGTTTGAATTTCAAAGCCCAACACATGATATGAGCAGAATGAGACTCTTAAAGCTACAGACACACATACAGTGTTACCCGATTAGCGAATGTAACAAGTCCGTATGTTCATCACTCATAAACAAATGTTTGTTCAGGAAAAATATGAACTAACAAACACTGACAACAGCATCCCAAAAATATGATTGTGCAGTATAAGACATTGGTATGTGCTAATAAATAGCCAGTGTGTTAGCAATAAGCAGTTCATAGTGAGGATTGGTCCCTGTTTAGGAACAGATAGCATTTGCATGCTGGGAACTTGCACTACATCACATAAAACGATTTGTCCAGATGATTCAGCTCGGAAAGTTCAGCACAAACACATTTGGAGTTTTCTTGTGTAGCTCACACAAAACAGCTCTACTAAATAATAACTAACTACTCAGAAGTGCATGTGTTTTCTAGTTCATCTCTCTCTTTGTTGTCAGGTTGCTCTGCATGAATGCTGGGGTCATATATAAACTGGTCACTGACAGACAGCCTGTTACTTTGATGCGGAAGGGTTTCTGAAGTACTTGCTGTTGTCACCTGTGTATTATTGTGTGTTTGTTTTTCATCTCTTATGGGACGGAGGTTAACAGGATGGGTGACTAACCTACATAGCCACCGCGTCATCACTCTCTAGTGTATCCTGATCTGTGAATTAATGAGAAACATGTGGCGTTGAAGCCGACCACATCACTGGGCTGCTCCTGTGATCTTAGTGTTATGATGTTTAAATCAATGTTCAGTCAGATCTACAGCAGTGTTGGGCGGTAACTACTAGTAAAGGTAATATTTTGTGCAGTAACTAGTAGTATAACTTATTACTAATAAGATTATACCACAGTCACCATTCATAAAACAGCTTGTCACTTGTTACTGAATCGCTGAATTCTATTTAGTAGTAACTAAGTAAAGTAATAATATTACTTTTGAAAGGAGATGCGGTATCACTTTATGATAAGGTGTCCTTGTTTTGCATATTACACAGAGGCTACCTGCTATTATAATAACCCTAAAACAAACCCTAATCCTAACCATAACCATATAGTAAGAACCTGTAGTTAAATAATATTGCTATTGCATAAATACTATGTTTTTGAACCATACTATAGTAAGTTCAAAAATATTGTAACATTGTAATTACTACACTGTAGTATTAGCGAACTGATTAACTGTAATAAATACTGTAGTTTACTTGAGTAAACTGTAGTGTAATACACCCTATAGCTGTAGAAAACTTACAGTATTGGGTAAAGTTATTTGTTTGTATTACTGTACTTGTTATAATACCATAGCAACTATAGATCTAACACAACAAAGTACTTTCAAAAGCACTATAGTATCTTAAAATAAAGTGTAATCAGAGTATAGTAATGAGTAATAAATCAGATTTTTAAGGAACAACCTCAACACTGCTAAGAAATTCAAAATCTAGTTTCTGGTTTTGTTCCCAGAATTGTGGAACATTACCCACAATAAAATAAAAACCATAGTAATTTTAATTTATAGTAAATACTATGCCATAGTCAAGTATTTGAATTAGTATTCCAGTTTATCAGTTCACTATAGTTAATACGTAATAGTATGCTGTAGCAATCATTAACAGAATGTTGTAAATACTATAATATATACAGTACTATAATGCGCTTTACTAAAGAATAGTATTTACTGTAAATTACTACTGCATTTTCAGACCGGTCGCACAAGTTTTTTTCGTGGTGCAGGAACGATTCTTACTCGACTTTCGTGAATCCACCACGAATTGACGCATCCAATGGAATCAGGGATTTTCGTTCGTGCTAGAGTTACGAAAACAACGTAAATTTCGTGACCCTGACACGAATCAATAGATTTTATGCCTATTTCGTGATATTGTCATGACTACCCGTGCGACTGGGTTGGTATTTTTCATGTCATGTAATTTATTGCATCGCTAACTGGAGTATAGTAACGAGTAATAAATTCAAGGATCATAACCCACAAAAAAATATCATAGTAATTTATAGTAAATGCTATACTATAGTAAAGTACTTGAATTATGTTGTTGTGGTAGTTCTGTAAAGTTATTACAGTACGACACTACTGTAGTACAAATTGAAGTGCACTATGCTATTTATTGCATTTATACGTTTACTATAGTTAATGCTGTAGTATTGATTAACAAAGTTGCAAATACTGTAATACATCTTACTAAAACACTATAGTATGAACTACACAAATGTATATATTAAGTGATGATCAAATGTAACCGGAGTAACTGGTAAAGAGTAATAAATCCCCCTTTTTTTTTCTTTTTTTTTTCGGAGTTAGGAGCCCAACACTGCTCTGAAGTTCACATTTCTGGTTAGTGGTTTTGGTCTCAGGATTGCGGATCATTAAAGAGGAAGAGCGTTGTGAAGGCGCTCTACCTGCGGCCCGTGGAAATGCAGACGTTAATTTCATCTGGAGGCGAAACATTACCGCAAAGCGATGGCTTTAAAAGCAGGGGCATCCCAGATCTGCTGCCTTTCAGATGTTATGGAACGTGGCTTTCCGTGCGGTTCCCCCCCTTATGATCGCGTCGAGCCAACTGGAAAGCATTTAGCTGCTAAAAATAGCCCTCCGTTTATGGGACCTCTTGGATCTCGAGGGAAAAAAATGACGCTTTAATGACAAACATAAAAGTGTGTCTCTTCTCAGAAGTCCCCGTTTTCAGGGTGCGTTTTTTTTTCAGGGAAACCCCCCGCTTCTGCCTTCTTTACCAGTTATGTAGTTGCATGACGACAATTGCTCGTTGTGCGCTCTTTCACACGGCGTGCGCGTTTGTTTTGATCCGCGCACACGTTTACATGACACGCATCCTGCATCCTGTGCGCGGTGATCTCAGCGCGAGCGAGGTTTCTCTGTCTCAGTGAGAGTGAGGTGTGCTGTGGTTATGCGTGTGAGTATTTGTGCAACTGCGCTTTTACTACAATGCAAACGCGGGTGCAGGAGCCGCGGGAGGAGAAGGCGAGTGTTTCCCCCCGTCTCTCTCTCTCTCTCTCTCTCTGTCTCTCTGTCTGCATCTTATCTGATGCTCGGAGGAGCTGTGGGCGGAGGGGTGTGGAGTAAACATGCCTGCTTGCGGAAGGGAGTCAGCAGTAAACACAGAGACTGGTAACCACGCGGCGCACCTGGTGCACCTTTTTGCGAACGACTTTAAACAGTCACAGGCACTCGCTTTTCTTCCTTAACTGTTTCACGGCCGGAGGACTGCGATCGAGTGTCCGTGTGAAACATACTTTATAGGTAGACTTCCAGATCTATACGTGTGTAAACTGCACATAGACAACTTATCTGTGCGTTCATTTAAACAATTTGATTTGCTCTAATACTTATACGTCTGTGTATCGTGCATTATTGAATTTGGAGCACAAAAACAGTCACAAAGTTGTAGCAATAGCCAACAATACTTGTGTGGCAAAACTCATTAGGATATTAAGTAAAGATCACGTTCCATGAAGATGTTTAGCAAATTTCCTGCTACAAATATACCAGAATGTAATTTTTGAATTTAGAATTTCCAAATATTGTACTATCCTAACAAACTGTACATCAATGGAAAGCCTCAGCAACCCTTATGACTGGTTTTGTGGTCCAGGGTCACATATTAGTGTTATATTCCATCCCTGCTGTGTGACATGTGTCTGCACTTCCTTCTGCTCCTGTTGTTAAGTCAGACTCCTTGTGTGTGTGTGTAAACATACTTAATAATAAAGCTCTGTCTGATCTGACTTGTAAAGCAACTGCAACATTGATATGTACATTTCTGGGGCCTAAGTGTGATCAAACATTTGTAGAAAAACCTGTTGCATGCAATTAATAGCTCAAATGTGCACCTTCTGCTCGCGTCTTTATGCTGTCGAATCTTAATGCAAGAATAACTGGTAACACTTTAGTATCGTGCTTCTTAGCATGCCTGTTATTAACATATTGTCTGTTTATCAGTGCTTCTAAAACATATTTTCCGTGACCGTATTCTACATCCCTGATCATTTAAACTTAATAACATTGTGTTGTATTGCATCATTTAAATCTCATC
Source organism: Enteromius anoplus (assembly GCA_032359395.1). Lineage (NCBI taxonomy): Eukaryota > Metazoa > Chordata > Actinopteri > Cypriniformes > Cyprinidae > Enteromius > Enteromius anoplus. Next base: position 12,271,055 of record JAUMHG010000069.1, read on the forward strand.
TAAGACATATTGGAGATATAGAGCAACAACTATTATTTATATATTTGAATGCAAGTATCTGTTTGATCTCATTGATTTACATCACAAGCATCATAATTGCATCTTCCTTTGTGGCCGTATAAATTTCTGCCGCTCTTTTCTGTGACTCCGATTGCCGTCTTAAACAGAGCTGATTCAGTTTAAAAGGCTTTATGGCGGCTCCCTGTTGTTTAACGGCCGATGAAGCTCATCTCCTGACAAATATGAGAGAGATTTACAGTGGGGTGAGCTCATCCAGCCTCTCAGAGGACCGGTGCTGTGTCATCCCGAACAGCTTTAAAGACTAACGTGTCAGTTCCAAAGTATGACCGTATTCGCTTTTGATTTAGACCCGAGCCTCACTCTCGTGGTTAATTTATGCAGACTCCTGCTTTTAATTATATCTTCTGCAGCCAAATGAACGCTCTGCCTGATGAAAGGAAACCAGAACGGTTGTTGCTGTGTGACTGGGTCTGAGGGTCTGCTGGAGTCTGTGGGACGTGAAGGGTGGGTGTGTTTTGACAGAGCTGCTCAAGGCTCTGTGTATGTTTGGTTGTTTGAGTACAGTTGTGTGCGGTAAGATCTTGTGGTTTACCATGGAAAATGAGCCCAGACCGAGCCTTCACTCCTCACCTGAAAAACAACAAAGCAGCCCTGCAAACAAAGATGCAAGTGTTCAGTGACTCTGTTGTAGTAGTAGTTCAGTTATTGAAGATCTGTTGTTTACCCCGCTTCTGATAAGATATTGTTGCAAGGAAATACACCGGTCATTGTGAGGGAACTGTGCTGTTTTATGTCATTTGCGCTGCTAAACTGCACAGGAGTGTTTGTTTATGTGAGAAAGTAACATTTCAGCCTTCTTTTAGTAGTAGTTTCTTTGCAATGATTTGTGAAATTCACTAGCAGATCCTCCTACGCAATTGTTTTTTCATCATGACCATTATATTTCCTTTCTAGACAGGAAATACAGGGTGTCCTGCAATCATTAAATGTTTGTCAGTCCCATTTACAAGGTTTTTATGGTGTAATGTTATAATTATAATTATAATAATGATATTTCAATTGAATTGTATCTATATAAAATTCGTTGTGATTTTTGGTATCACTAAGATGCTGTTATAGTGTTTATTAATGGTTTGTAAGAGTACTTATTGTTTTAAATTTTCATTTAGTATTTTTGACATCAATATATATATATATATATATATATATATATATATATATATATTCTTTCTAAAAAAAAAATCACTTTTTATATTATTTATTTATTTTTATTTCATTTTATTTCTATGTTAGTCATAAAAAAAAGTTTAAAATATATATACACTGCTCAAAAACATAAAGGGAACACTAAAATAACAAGGAATCTGATGGAATGAAATATTCTTCTTAAATACTTTGTTCTTTATGTAGTTGAATGTGCTGAGAACAAAATCACACAAAAATGATCAATGGAAATCAAATTTATTAACCCATGGAGGTCTGGATTTGGAGACATACTGGAAAAACACACTCCAGGCTGATCCGACTGTGATGTATTTCCTTAACACAAGTCAGAAAGAGTCTCAGTAGTGTGTGTGTCCTCCACGTGCCTGTATGACCTCCCTACAACACCTGGGCATGCTCCTGATGAGGTGGAGGATGGTCTCCTGAGGGATCTCCTCACAGACCTCCCAGCGAGACATGATGTCCCAGATGTGCTCAATTGGATTCAGGTCTGGGGAACGGGCGGCCAGTCCATGGTATCAATGCCTTCGTCTCACAGAAACTGCTGACACACTCCAGCCACATGAGGTCTAGCACTGTCCTGCATCAGGAGGAACCCAAGGCCAAACGCACCCGTGTATGGTCTCACAAGGGGTCTGAGGGTCTCTTCTCACTATCTAATAGCAGTCAGTCTACCTCTGGAGAGCACATGGAGGGCTGTGCGGTCCTCCAAAGAAACACCACCCCACACCATTACTGACCCGCTGCCAAACCGGTCATGCTGGAGGATGTTTCAGGCAGCAGAACGTTCTCCACGGCGTCTCCAGACTCACGTCTGTCACATGTGCTTGGTGTGAACCTGCTTTCATCTGTGAAGAGCACAGGGACCCAGTGGAGAATTTGCCAATCTTGATGTTCACTGGCAAATGCCAAACATCCTGCACGGTGTTGGGCTGAAGCAACTGTGGATGTTGGGCCCCCATACCACCCTCATGGAGTCTGTTTCTGACAGCTTGAGTAGACACATGCACTTTTGTTGCCTGCTGGAGGTAATTTTGCAGGGCAGAGCTCCTCCTGTTCCTCCTTGCACAAAGGTGGAGGTAGCGGTCCTGCTGCTGGGTTGTTGTCCTCCTACGACCTCCTCCACGTCTCCTGATGTACTGGCCTGTCTCCTGGTAGCACCTCCATGCTCTGGACACTACGCTGACAGACACAGCAAACCTTCTTGCCACAGCTCGCATTGATGTGCCATCCTGGATGAGCTGCACCACCAGAGCCACTTGTGTGGGTTGTAGAAAATGGCCAAACGATGAATGCATGCAATATTAAGATCCACAATGCCATTTGTGCAGGAAGTTTTATAATTGAGGGAGGTCAGTGGATATAAATACAAAATAAAGTATTTGACTCTTTTAATATCAAGTATTTGACCATCTAGTTTTCAGGCAGATAGTCTTTTTTGGTTAAAGTCCAGTATAGCTGACATATATTAGCGCTGTGTGACTCAAAAACACTCCTACCCTCATAGAAGCATAACCATAAATAAAGCCTGAAATCCACTTCCATTTCCATTGAGAGGATTACAGCACCTGCTCAAGGGGATCGAGCAGAAGTCAGGGCTTTTCACCTGAGCTAAACATCCTGCAGGGCCACCTTAAACCCTCCATAGGAGCAGGAGAGTGTACTTTCAACCCAGCGTAATGACTATTTCATCACATCCATAAAAAGAGTACACCTGTGTTTACATCTGGTCCCAGCACACCTTCAGGAAAACACTCCAGCTCTTTCAGAAGATACAGGGGTTTTTACATTTCATTGTTCAAAAAGATTAGCAAGTAGGGCTTACGCAAGTCAACTAGTCATCAGATAGTGAGCATGATTATGAAATGATAACTCCGAGTACTATTGTTGGAAACTATGCATTATTACAGCAGCAATCACTGATTCATGAACAATCATGTCATTACTACTGTACATTAATTCACCTCCACATCCTTACTACAAATAAAGAAAAGACCAACTGAAAACAAAATAAACATTGGTAAAGCAAATCAATTTGTTGAGGTTACTACATAATTATCTTCAACATTTGAAGTAGCCTAGATGTACATAATGTTTTTTGTTTACATAATATATTTGTGCATTCTGTGTGTGTTTATTACGTCTATATACATACACACACTACATATTTAAATAAAATGTGTTATGTTTATATATTAAATAAGTATAAATAAATATATTTATGCACAGTAAATGCAAGCAAATATTTTCATAATATACACAGGTTGTGTGTCTTTATACATACATCA
>JAUMHG010000069.1:12285898-12305433 GCA_032359395.1 Enteromius anoplus
CCCCTTTAAAATTCTGTTTGCATCTCATAATTCTGACTTATTCCCCCCTTTAAAATTCTGTTTGCATCTCATAATTCTGACTTATTCCCCCCTTTAAAATTCTGTTTGCATCTCATAATTCAAACTTTTCCCCTCAAAATTCTGAGTTTGTATCTCATAATTCAAACTTTTCCCCTCAAAATTCTGAGTTTGTATCTCTTAATCCTGACAATTGTGTTCACATTATGCTTCTATTTACAATTGTAAGAAAAAGTCAAAACTGTGAGTTTATTTTGTATTCAGTGGCAGAAAAAAGATAAGTACTTTTGTCTTATTTACAACTTTAAAAGTATCATTTACAGCACAGCAGGCAGTATGCATGGACTAGCAGCTAATATGAGATTGCGGTGGGCTTTGTTTCTGAGGGAGCGCTGATTGTCTGACTGTGATTGCTTCTCTCTTTTTCTCCTGGTGTTTGGACGGCTAACCTCTCTGCCTCGGCGGTCTCTTTCCCTTCTTCTTCTTCTTCCCCTCCTCTCTCTTTCTCTGCACGCATGCTGCCTTTCGCTCAGACCCCGGCTCACCAAAGAAATGCCGCGCTCGCTTTGGCCTCAACCAACAAACGGACTGGTGCGGGCCCTGCAGGTGTGTACGTCTGTCACTAACCCTTCAGCTCTGCTTTAATCACACACTCAGCTCCAGCAAGACTTCATCCATGCTGTCAGTAAACCTTTGAGAAGTAGTCCTGTCCTCGGCTCAAGGATCGACGAAAGATACACATCAATTATTTAAGTGGGAGATAACACTGTGATATTACTTAATACATTTATATATATGTATATATGTACATATATGAATATATATATATATACTTTTTTTTTATATATATATAGCCATATTAATATAATATAAAAAAATTCAGGTCATATTTTGTAGCACTAAAATAATTTCAGAATTGTTTTAATTATAACAATTACCAACAAACAAGGATTTTTTTAATATTGTTTTAATCACAAATATTTAAGTGTAATTGCACATAAGACCAATTAGTAGTATTCCTTTTGTTTTTATTTAGACGTTTTAATTATATTTAATATTAATACTATAATTATTATTAATGTTCTTGATATTTATTTTATATACATATTGAAATAATGACAAAATTATGGCCAAATTGTGCAGCGTTACAAACAAAACATTCAATTGTAATCATTTTTTTCTCAGACAAATTGCAATAAAATGTGTTCTCCAAAACAGTTTAGTGTGTATGTGCTATCTAAAAATAAGCTTTTTCACTTATTGCTAAAATTTAATATATATTATCAAAACCTTATTATATAAAATGTATATCAAAACATTAAAACAAGCTTTGTATACTAAAATGTCAATTTAATTGGTGGAAATTAAAGTGTGCAAAAAAAATACACAATTTAGTATTTAAAAAGAAATGTAAATATGTGGCAACAAATAATATATAAATAATGAACATCAAAATGCATTTTAAGATGAGCATCATGCAAAAATACTAGTTTTATTTTACAGTTATCAATAAATAAAATTATAAAGTTTAAAAATAAAGGTGCTTCATGATGCCGCAGAGGAACCTTTTTTTTTGTCTAAAAGCTTTCACAAAAGGTTCCTTGTGGCGCAGGATTATAAAAAAGGTAAAAGAGAGATGGTTCTTTGACCTAATACTTCTTTGTGGAACCAAAAACGTTTCTTCTGTGGCATTGCTGTGAAGCACCTTAGTAACGGATCAGTCACACACTCACAGGCTCTGTTAGACTGGTTTGTGGTGGTTTTGATCATTAAATCAGTGAGAAGAACCGCTGCAGTTCCTTCAGTCTGATTCCTGAACCAGTTCATAAGATTGATTGCCTGGCGTCTGGGGTGTTTCTCTGCCGGCCGAGAGCCGCTGACGCTCCTGTCAGAGGAAGGCTGAGACTTTGATGCGGCCGAGAGCGAGTGTGTGACTTTGATTTGTGTGTGAAGTGACTGATCTCCAGCAGTGTCTCCTGACGAGGTTGGCACTGCGGTTTACTCGTGCTGCGGTTTCAGGTCAGCTTGGCTCACGTCTTGCTATCGCTTTCAACTTCAAGAGTCAAAAGCATTCCCTAAGGCACGACTAAAGCAGTGTTTTTCACGCATCCGTCAGTTTTGAGATTCTGCTTGCGTTTAAGAAGGATGTTTTTACGTCATGTCAGTTACAGTACATTTATTAATAGGCGGTTTTATATCTCTGTTCTGAACATTTTTGGTCCCACTTGATATGAGGTGGCCTTAATTACTGTGTACTTACATTTACATTAATAATTTGGTACAATTGTGTACATACATGTTTTACATTGTACTTATATGTTTTAAAATACCTATATTTAGTTACATCTGTAATTTATTTATGTAATTACCTTACACCAAACCTGTCCCGAACCTTACCTGTATCCACCTCAGTAGCAGCAGAAGTGTTTTACAATAAACACATTGCACATATTTTTTGAAGCAAGCACACAGTAGTTAAGGCCACCTAATATAAAGTGTGACCAAGTTGTAATCCTAATATCCTAATATCCTGACTAAATGAAACAAGCTTTATTGCCTTTATTCGCTTTTCAGATTACCGTTCTGGAAAAGCATGCAACATGTAAGCCCGGTTTCACACATAAGGCTTACACTAAGCCAGGATTAGGTCACAGTTTAAGTCATTTTTATGAAACATTACTAGTGCGCATCTTGAGACAAAACAAAGATCTGTCAGTGCCAGTTTCTTTCAGTTGAAACACCTAAGATTTACATTTTAGCCTAAAACTAGGCATAAGCCCTGTCTGTGAAACCATGGGTTAATCTGTTAGTTACTAACGTAAACCACAACATAAAATGCAGTGATTTAGTTTAGTTAACTTAAGTTCATTTTTTCTCTAGATTCAGACACTTATCTCTCACTTTATAATGATGTTACTGTAAATGTGAATGTTTATTAGTTTTATGAATTGCTGAGTGCATAAACTCACATGTGGTCCAGAATTATGACTATGAATTCTGAAGATTCACTTAATATCATTCCTGCTTGAACCGATATTGATTCATGTACTTGTCTTGATTTGGCTAAGGTGGCTGATTCCTCTAACCCTTTAAACAGCATAAGCTTTGAGTTAGTTTAATAAATGTAGAGTGTCATATGTTGTTAGGAAAAGCCTGTGACATCAGCTTCAAATTCAGTCCGAGCTGTTGATTAAAGCAGTCCTGCAAATTTCACCCGTCGGCTTCTCACACTGTATATTCTGGCATGCCGGCTTGTTTTTGTGTGCTCTTTATTTTCTGTCATTGTTGTGCAGAGTTCATCTTTGTGACGTTTCACATCCACGCTTTATTCACAGATAACTCTCTTGACTGTTCCTAGGAGGAAAAAGAAGTGCATTCGCTACCTTCAAAGAGGACTCTGCGCCAGCCCCCATTCTTCCGATGGAAGTGCTATAGACTCCCCCCCTTCACCTGTCTATCATCTGCCCAACCCCGCCTCCCGCCCCACCTCCCCCTCCAGCAGGCCCCACCCACAGAGCGCCAGACGCCCCGCCCCCCCACCCAGACTCTCACTCGACTTCAGCAGAATTAAAACAGAGAGCGCCGTAAGGCAGCCACAATGACCCAGACTGAGGCTCGATCACTGCTGATCTCTCGTTCTTCAAGTTCTCTTCACTTCCCGAAGTTCAGATGGGGTGTCCTCTCGTCTTTTACCAAGTCATGGGATTAGATTTACGTGTGGATGAATCTCATGAAGAATGCTTTTTACCCTTGTTTCATTTATTTTAATGATAATTGTGCATATTTTGAATGACCAATAATGCAAAAAGTGTCTGTATATGTGTATATGTATATATATATATATATATATATATTTACACTTTTATATCACGATACATTACACGAGCAAGAGTACTGTTTCCCCAAATATCAGCACAATTCCAAATACTGATTTTATTCAATTCAGCAAACAAGTATTTAATGTTAAATGTTACGTTTTCGACACGGTGTTGCCAGTTTTCTCCATTTTGCCTGAGCCACAGCAGAACTGTTGTGATTTGATCTGTTGAGCAAACAATTCTTTTTTTCATTTATGACTGAACAAGCGGTTTGAACTAATGTTTTAAATGAATGGCTCGTCAAGACTGTTACTGACTGGTAGGTTAGTTTCATATTTATGTTATATATGTATGTATATATATAAAACATTAATCTCATAACATTATTTTCCAGTGTAAATGCATTTGTGCCACCTCTTTCATTAAACAGTCTGTGCGTCTCAATGCAGTAAGAAAGATGCATTTGGCTGATACTGATTTGATTTGTTCGGTAGCATCGGTATAGCCACAATTACAGTAGTGGAAATGATTTGTCTTGTGCATTACAGTAATGTGAATCTTGTGGGAGACGTACTGAACTATCACAATCCCAACGGTTTTCATTGCGCACAATGGATTTTTTTTTTTTTTGCATGAGCTGGATATTTCTTCATGAGATTCAGCCACTGAGCGTGGAGATAAATGATCTTGTAAATGCCATGTCAGTTCTCATGATAACTCTTGTACAATCAAATAGGCTAAGTGTTGCTAAACTTCATCTTTTATAGATTGAAACTCCGTAAATAACTAAACTTTTATATGTTTTTATGTAAAGATAAAAAAAGAAAAAACATTCCTCGCCTGTGTTTACTTCTAATGATACCAGTTCCATTTTTAATAGCTTCTGTTGTGTAGATCTGAAGTAGTTAGCTATGCCTGCCAAACGTCGCAGTATGAAATAAAGTATGTTTATGTATCTGTGTGTGTATGTGTGTGTGTGTGTGTGTGCTTTCTAGTGATCGTTCAGAGTTGACTCAGGTCTGTTCTGAAGGGATCATGTCATCTGCGTTCTCCTGCGATCAGGCAGGGAGAGCTGCACATCTTCAGTGTTAACATATACCAACTTCACTTTTGCTTTTGCCATAATTCTACAGATTTATTAAAATATTTTGAAAAATCTGTCTCATGGAGTTCTTTGAGTGGTTCACTCGAGTGGAACAGCATACTGCTGTTTTTGCATGTATCGTGTCCAGCTTGAGCTGTTTTCAGTGCTTTTATCAAATACAACGAATTCATTTGATCAGTCAAGAGTCCTGGATATTTACATATGACAGCATCCATTGTTTTGCAATGCATTATCACTAGTGTTTTTGTTATAACTCCAGATCAGTATAATACTGTGCAATTCTAAGTAAGCTATTGTCTCAGCACATCCAGTTAAAATCTGTTTACTGTAAACTACATAACACAAACTGTACTGTCTAAAGCATTTATTGAATTTATCTGAGTTCATTTCAAGATTGTGGGTATATATTTGAATAGAGTATAAATAAAGAATAAAAGTGGCTGTGTTACTTCTCAAAATTAAAAAAGTAATAATTTTGAGAAACAAATAATTTTTGTGGCTTTTTGCCTTTTTTTCAAAATTTTGAGCTTACCTCTCTTTTCTTCATATAATTAGTTTATTTCATCACAATTAAGAGAAAACAAAAGTTTAAATATACCCATTCTCAGGATTGCAAGAGACAAATTATAAATTAAAAATGATTGTTAATTAAAAAGCAAATTATGACATTAACTCAAATTTGGAAGAAAAGAGTCCAAATTGTCAGAAAAAAGGTAACACTAAGTTCATTAAGAATTCTACAGCATTTATTAATCTTAGTTAATGCGAATACTAATGTATTAAAATCACAAGCTGTGTTTGATAATGCAAGTTTATGTACGGTGAACTAACAATGAGTGATTGTGTTTTTATGAACTACACAAAGATGAATAAATACTGTAATAAACATATGGTTCATGCTATTTAATACATTACCTTAAAAAAAAGGCACCTTATTGTAAAGCATTACCAAAAAAAGCAATTATCTTTCTGTACAAGGGCTTCTGCAAGCTTGTTAATATTGTTGACAATAAACAGGGCTAATATAAACTTAAAATGGTTTAATTTTTATTAACAAGTTTAACCAATACTCCTCTTCGGAGCACATGTAATAGTTACTGGTTGGGTTTACGTCCCACAATATCTGAAAGAAAAAGAAAAGATAGCAAGAGCCAAATTATTCTAATTAAAAGTTTGTTAGCTGAAAAAGAAAAAAATTAAAAAGATGGTTGCAGATGTGATTCTCTACATCTGACTAAACCAAAAAAACAATGAGCTTTAATATGGAAGAAAAACGACCCAATTTATAAAACAAAGCGAGTATTAGCTCTCGCAGCATCTGAGGCATGCTCTCACTCACATTACACACTAACAGAACCAGCTCTAGAAATGACACTGCACAGAGAACTGACAAATCCCACAATAATCTTTTTATTTTCTGGAATTAAAAGATTCATATTCCTAATCGCCTGCCACCGCGGAGCAGAACCGTGAGAGACTCAATCCTATACAACGAGGCAGAGCGGATGAAGTGAAAGCAGACACGAGTACTTCCAGTTCACAAGACATCTCCAACACTGATCTGTCGTCAGCACAAATAAGGCTGCTTAGAAAACGTTCATTTCTCAAAAACAGAACCTGCCATCTGCTGACAAGTAAAATAAAATCAAAGCATGGGAAGAAAGAGGAGCGTTTTCTCTACGTGGATGAGAGCGTTCATCTGAAGAGGGATGACATAAAAAAAAAAGGCTTTTACACCACACAAGCAAGGAGAATGGCCATGCTAGCAAAACACAAGGGATTTTTTCCTCTCTTTATTCGTGTTAAATCTCAACAAATATGAACAGCGCAGTGCAATTTTCTCATTACTTTTTTTGTTTGTTTGTTTTTTTGTTTTTGGAACGATCTGTAGTGTTAAAGTGTGTCAGGATCTTCACTTCTCTTCACACCACTGGTTCTCCTTACGTACCTGCAGCAAACACCACAAACACATTAATAATAATAATCTTATTTCACCATCCTGAAATATTTACATCTTACATTTCTTACCATTTAAATATCAATACAGATCAAATTATGAAATATAACCTCAGAATTCAAATACAAGTTATAATAGTAATAAAAGTCAGAATTATATACACATTAATTATGTTTATTTTAGTTTTTTTCATTGGCAGAAACAGGCTTCTATACCAAAGACTGGAGCAATGATGCCAACATTTCAGCTTTGCATCACAAAAAATATATTTAAAAAAGTTTTTTTTCTGTATTCTTGAACAAATAAATGCCTTGATAAATAGAAGAGACGTCAAACGTGTTACTGATGATGATAAAGTTACTAAAAATGACTAAATTTGACCAAAATGAAAATCTCTAAACAGCATATCTCAGTGACACTAAAGAAAGACGGGTCTGAGCGCATTAAGACCATGCGTGACGGAGGACAGACAGGAAATGAGCACTTGTTTTACCTGGGCTTCCTCTTCCTCTGTAAAATCATTTTTGATATTGAAAGTCTTTCTGATCTCCTCTGGGGTTTTGCCTTTGATCATGTTTGCAACCGTCTTGCAAGTAACATCTAGCAAGCCTTTGATGTCCAAGTAATTTGCAGCCTAAACAAAGGGAAGAGAGATGAAAGGGAGCGTGATGAGGCCTTACGCTGCAAATGAAGACGTGGCCATCGTGTGGAGAGTCAACGCACTGCCGCTCTGACATCAGAATAACACTGACTCACAACGATCACAGATGAACCGAGTCTGAAAAACCCGATTACAAACGCTTCTAAGCTATTTGAGTTTGTTTTAACAACACATCCTGACATTTGACAGATAGATCAATATTAATTATGTGCAGGATTTCAATTAATTAAGGAGATAAACATCAGAAGCGACATGCACATACAGGACATTTCTTAGCAGCTCGTTATAGCAGGATGGATTCTGATTGGCTGTCAATGTTTGTATCGCTCATCAGCTGGAATAAAATGATTCCATCATTAATCATAATTAAAATGACCATTTTATATATATTAAAGCACTATTTTATGATTGGAATATTGCCCCTTAACATGGATCGCAAAATTTTATTGTTTTGAGAGGTGATGTAAATATCTGAAACATTGTGGAAGAGAAGCAAACTGCCATGCTTGTGTGTTCTATGGATGTTTTAGTCCTCCGGGTCACGTGACTGAAAACTAGGAATTCTTTAACCGAGTTGTAAAACTACATCTTTATCGTTATAGTTATCATACTTGGTGTGAACAGGCTTCCCCGTAGTGAAGCGACACATACACCGTAATTACTCAATGTTTATTGTCATTTTTTAAATGAGTCAAATTCATGTAACTGTGATCCCTATTTGACACTTTTTCAGGTCATTTTATTTATTTATTTTTAGGAGCATCTTGGTGCATCACTACTTATAAGAACTAAATAAGTGTGGTTGCTTTAAAAAACGGACGTTAAGAACCAGAAGAAACGGTGTTCTTTCAGCTTCTCGGCTGGTTTTGCTTCATTGAAAAGCACGGCACCACATTAATGTCTTTATTCTACGATTTCAACCACTCCCTCCGTGAAATCAGATCTGTGACAATTGAACAAACGCTGGCAGTCAAAGCACAAGCCGTTGTACACACCAGAATCAGCTCGAAGAGGGTGCCCTGGTCTACTTTGAGGAACTCCTGGTCCCAGACGGGGATGTCGTCCGTTCTTTTCTCTTTATTCTCATCGTCTTCAGGAGGAGGAGGGTCATCTTTATGGTGGGTGCACCACTGAATCACCTGTGGGCATATTAAGCACACTGCAAGGCTCACTCCCATCTAAGACGGACATTTCATATTCATTTTAATAACACAACCAATATGCACACTATATCAATCATTTTGCGTAAGTGAGACAATGAGGAACAAAAGCTGCATAATGAGACTTGGCATGAAAATAATATTATAATGCACTTTGATACAGAACCCACATTGCTGCTGAATATTCATAAACAATGGAGGGAATCTATTATTTCAAAGAGATTATTTCCATAAGGGTCATTCAGAGTCAAATCAACCAAATTTCAGAAACTTCCCAGGCTATATGAAAGAGAAGCATGTATAGTGATGAAAGACAAAATATTAAATCTCGTGGATGCATATTTACTGAATAATCCACTTATTTGACCGATGCCAGAGGCTGGTATAACAAGCACTTCCTCTCTTTGCCTCTTTAAGATGAATTGATTTATACCCCCTAATTTTAAGTCGTAAAATGACTAAATGTCCATGTAAAAATGTCAACCCCATAATGTTATTTTTACATAAAGTCTGGTAGGTCTATTAATAAAATCACATCCCTTTAGCAGTCCAAAACTCAAGAAGTATTAAAGATATCTTGCTGCCCTTTCAGATTTTGCGTTTTTAAGGCCCTATATAAAAAAAAAACACTAGAACAAGAATTGCAGCATGTCTGTCAAATGACGAACGGTCTCTATTGGTATATAACGCATCAAAGATGACCTTCTGATCTCTTCGTGGAAATAACATGGAGTCATTTTACTCCTTGTAATTGACATTTTGACCTCCACCTTTACAAAACAGTGGACTACTCAGTAAATATTCATCCAAGAAAATTCAAGAGCTCTGGTTCAGCTGACATGAAATGACCCATATGCAGGGTCACTTATTATCATCTTAGGGTAAAATCAGACCTAGATTCGCTTAGAAGGGATCTATCTCAGTGTACCTTCTGTATACTAAAACCCTGTGAAACCCCAATTTCACTGCAATGTACAAGACTGACCTTCTTCAGAATGGCTGCGTTTACATTGGGCAGAGGAACCGGATCATCATCTCCTTCATCATCCATCCCCAGATCTGAACAGAAGACAGCAGTGATTACACACACACACACACACACACACATATGTAATCACACCTCAACTCAGCTTACCTTCAAGCATAGTTTTTATAGTCACAGACTGCTTGGCGATTTCAACATCCACCTCAAACATCTCTCCATCAGAGCTCTGCAGCTTTATAGTCGGCATCTATACGGAAGAATAACACACAATAAGAGCACATTGTTTCAGAATACGAGTGACAGTCAGGAGCTAACGGTAATGACTCATGCTAGCTGTGTTAGCACACATTGTCAGGCACTATCAACACTACAAGACTGAGCTAAACTACAGAGACCAATATTACAAACGAATAAAAGACGGCTATGTAATGGAAGTGTAAAAGTAAAAAAAAACAAGAAATCCGCCACAGCCGAAGCATCCAGAGGATTTAATCAAAAAGCGCGCCTCTCCGGCATATTCATAAACCGCGCTTAAAAACGTCTAAACGTTGAGACTATCACTGTTCCGCTGGGTTTCATTCAACGAGCTCTTCGGATTAATTAATAACATCACAGAGATAAAAAACACGGGCTGTTTGTGATGCTAAGCTAGCGTTAGCCGCGCGGCTCTAGGCCTCTCTTAGCAACCGCTGCATTCATCACGTCAACCGGATAAAACTTCATAATTTTACACAATATCACGTCCAAAATATCTCTCTTCGCTGTCAAAATATAACATATGACTCGGTAATGTGGCGGATTTTTCCCGGTTCTTACCGTGACTGAGAGCGGTAAAAGTATGAAACTGAACGTCAACAAGGCCTGAGTGAGACTGAGCTCGGAGTGACGCGCATGCGCAGACTAAACCACCTCACCGGGACCGGGCAATTACGTAATTTAATTACAAAGTAGATTTCGTTATAATTAGTTACAGTTACTGAAAAAAAAAGTGTAATTAAATTTAAGTTACTTATGAAAATGTTAACGATTACAAACGGGCTTACATCTTAGTTACATTTATTTTGTAAATAAACTGGCCTACACAACACCACTACATCTAACTAGTTACCCACTTGTTCTGACTGTGAGTTAAAGTATAAATATTAAGTACTTTACATATTTAATTTGCATGTTCCTGCCACACATCAAAGATGCATCATTGCAACAATATAGGATTTTAACACAAATAAACTGGTTATATTGTGAATATTGATTATGTACAGCACACATAGTTGGGATAGTATAGTAAAAGAACTTAAGTTTGGTTGAATAAGGGCTCATCCTCAGGATATTCAAGATTATAGTTGCATTTGTTTCTTCGTCAGATTTGGAGAAATGTAGCATTGCATTAGAGGTTATATATGCAAGATAAATATACACAGTATACAAATTACTTAAGAATTTGGTTTGGATGTGATGAAGCGTTTGACAGCACAGTAATATAAAACTATGATGTCTATGATGTCAAGAGGCCGAAACAGTAAACACTATATTTAATTCAACATACAAACAAGACTAAGGGACTTTACACTGGACTGTATGAAGGTCTTTATTATGTCACTTTCACAACTCTCGATTTTTAAAGCCGTTTAATGGTGTTGATGTTGGTGTGTTGAGCAATCCACTGTGCTTTTGTCTCTCACAGCCTCATTTTTATTCCTGTCAAAATGTATTATTCTATTAAATATAGCCTAACCCTGACTCAATGGAGGATTGAAGTAGAACAGCACACAAAGTACATGAGCAAGATCCATCTTTATTCTTGGTACCCTTTATACAGACACAGAACCATCGTATGAAGTTATTCCAGGATTCAGACGACCCCATGCCATCTTAGTCTGCCGCATATCATTGGTTGGCATTTGTTGAACACGTTCAGAGTAGGAAAGATTATCTGCTGTAGGTTGGGTCATAAAAGCATGTAATCACCCATAGAGTACAGAAAACAGGGAAATAAACTGTAAAACAGACCTCATTCAGCTGAAAAAAAAAAAAAAAAGTGCAGACAGACATAAAAAAAGAAAAGGAGAGAACACAAACAGGGTTCATGAAGGAGAGCGTGTATTCAGGAGGGTTTCTCAGCCTGTGAGCGGAGGACAGAAGCAGACGGGAATATCTGGTGCTCGTGGAGCCGGATCGGTTTGGATATGGCACACACCTTTTGGTCCACAGACATTTCTCACTGGATCGGTTTTCTCTTTTCTAAACTGTTGCCCATTCCTCTCCCCTTACTTTAAACTGAATGAGGGTTATAATATCATGGCAATACTGTGCAGGGTTAAGGGCTTCACAGGAAGTAGTCGGGGGTACGGCGGGTCACATGCGGCTCTCCTCTGCGTGGCGCTGGGTCGAATTGCAGGCTGAAACACATACACACACACATCAGATCAGACACGCTCAGCATTCAGGAATCTGCATCCGATGTCATCAAGCTCGTCAACTTACAAGGAGTACTTGAGGGTGTCGTCCAGCTCCATGATGGCTGCCTGGTTCCCACAGCGGTAGCAGTAGTTGGGTGCGCTGAAAATCGTTACCACATTGCGATCATGGCACCAGTTATATCCCTAGAAGAGAAAAGTGTCATTAAATTTATACATTTTGTTTATTTGTTGTCATTTTGTCCCTTCTGCTCATCAAGGCTGCATTTACTTAAAAAAATACTAAAATTAAAAATGGTAAAAACAGTAATATTGCTTTAAATACTGGTTTTCCAGTTGAATATACTTTCACTTATTTCTGTGATGTTCAGCTGAATTACTCCAGTCTTCAGTCCTCCAGAAATCCCTCTAATCGAACTAAAGAAGATTATGAGCTGATTGTGGCATCAGGAGATGTTCTCACCTCCATCACTAGCTGGTGAGCTCTAGAGACCAGCGTAAGGCCGTTAGCGTGGTTGAACGTCTCGGATATGTCCTGCCCAAAGGTGTAGCCTGCACCTCTAGGAGAAATACCCCAACCTCCACGGTCATCCGGGTCAGACCACAATAAATCACACATGGGTCCCTGAAGAAAACCACAGACCAAGAGAGCCATTAGTGCAGTTTAAAACATCCTTTAGCTTTTTTTTTTTGCCATCAGACTCAAACTGTTAAAACACACAGCAGCCGTGTGACCTCCAGCTGACACTATTTGCTGCTAAATGCCATGATAGGACATGCAAGTCTATACCTCATGAGGAACTTCCTGTAAACGATCCAGCGCTCTGATGTGATCAAGAGTGTCTATGGACGGTGACAATCCTCCATGAAGACAGAAGATCTGCAAGCAAAAACAAAACCAAAAAAAAAACGCAATCGTCATACAAAACCTATGACTTTTTTCATTTAAATAAAAGGTTTGTTAAGGTTTTCATGTTTTATGTCTATATTTAATGACATGTACTAACTTAAACGCACAGAAATGATAAATCAAACCAACTAATCAAATGGTTCGAGTCCATTAGAGACACTGTGTATTTTAATATGAAAACACAGCTAAAAGAAGAGCGACATACCTGACCATCTACCAAGGCAGTAAGAGGAAGGTAATCGAAGAGGTCTGTGAAGTATTTCCAAACATTTGCATTTCCGTATTTCCGTAAGCATTCGTCATAAAAGCCGTACACTTGTGTGATCTGTCTGCTTTCATGGTTCCCTCGAAGTATCGTGATGCGTTCACGGTACCTAACCTACAATTTAAAGACATAAACGATGATTAACAAATATACACAAAATAAAAAAATTAGCCGTCAACCTGAATGAAGACTAATTGGACATGGTCTCGTGAATCGTGCCATTTTTAT
The DNA here is from genome assembly GCA_032359395.1 of Enteromius anoplus. Classification (NCBI taxonomy): domain Eukaryota; kingdom Metazoa; phylum Chordata; class Actinopteri; order Cypriniformes; family Cyprinidae; genus Enteromius; species Enteromius anoplus. The sequence continues at coordinate 12,299,423 of JAUMHG010000069.1, forward strand.
GTAAAATAAAGTTCTCGTTTCTCTTTTTAAATATTGTTCCGCAAATATATTCACAAGAAATATTCTCATCAGATCAGCTAAAGGCTATGCCATAATAAATACAAATTATTCTTATAAAGTTACCAGAGCGTGCTCAAAGAACACAGAACAATTAACAGTCATAACGTTTGTTTTTGCTTTCACTCTTCATCGGTCAATGCCCCGTTGACACTAGACTTCCTGATATTTGGCAAATGTCATAAATATAGTATATACACTGGTGAAAAATATATAGAAATTCATCTTGATTTTTAAATGTAAAATAAATGAGAATCAGTAATTAAATGTTAAGGCTTTTGGCCTCCTCTCAGCTGCTCATGGATAAGGCCGTAAACCAACAAACCAGCCGGCTCAGACAAAGTTTATAGGCTTAGAACTAAAGAAGGTTTAGAACTAAATTCTTGAACTAAATCTCAAAGCAGTAGTCTGATACTAAGCAGTTATGTTTCAGGTTGACATTTAGCGTTTGCTTTTTAAAATTAATTCCATTCATTTAATTGTATATTTTAATATAAATATACCAAAAAAAAATAGCAACATTCAAACATGCACACAATACAAGTATAGATTTTCACGAAATACATGCTTATTAGGCCCAAGAAATTAACAGTTAATCCACGAATAAAATTGCACCGCCAAACTAGGATTATATAATGCATTACATTAAAGGGATTCATCTAGATAACCATAAATTCATGCCAGTTTAAATGGATTGCTCATCCACACATTCTCACAAAAAACAGGTTTTTAATAATGTGCATAACCAAACAGTTGACGGTAGCATGGGACAAAAATAAATAAATAAATCCTGTGGATTTCAACGGCAACCGTTTTGGTGACAAACATTTTTCAAAATATCTTCTGGGTTCAAAAGAAAGAAAGAAACTAACACAGGTTTGGAACAACATGAGGGCAGAGTAAATGATAACAGTCTTTATTGTTGGGTGAACTATGCCTTCAATATCTGTGAAAACAAAAGCGGTCCTGTACCTTCAGAGCGACAAGCAGTGTGACTGTTTCCACAGAGTAATAGCCTCGGTCGACATAATCTCCCATGAACAAGTAGTTTGTGTCTGGTGACTTTCCTCCGATTCTGAAGAGCTCCATAAGATCGTGAAACTGGCCGTGTACATCTCCACACACGGTGACCGGACATCTCACTTCCTGCACATTAGACTCCTTGGTCAGGATTTCTTTAGCCTGCAGAGAAAATAAACAATTAACACAACATATCATTATTCTAATCCTATTATCATAAAGACCCTGAAAAACACTGCAAAGTAAAACAATGCTGAAAATCAACCGACTCCGAGGCAAAGCAAAGAAGCAGCGATTTTGTTACAATACGCGGCTATAACAGTCTGAGCCACTACATACAATATTCTATAATCATCCGTATGCGAGTTTACTTTATGAAACCATGTTGTTCACAGCGATTTCAGAACAGCTCGTTGCAGTTTTTCTAGTGATGTTTAATAAACCAAACCCACAAGACACACCCTCTTCAAAAATACAGGTCAAAAACCCACACACTTGTGAAATATCATTAGTTCGGCGCAACGCTCGACATTACCGTCCAGGTAATCCACTTAACAATATACATGTAATATAATCATATTATATTAATCATATTTTAAATAGTCAAGCAGGTAACATTTTTTTGGCCATAGTAGTTTTAAACTAACCCAGTTTACTGAAACAAATGGCATTTTGTGTTGTTGTTTTACACATTGAGCCATTTTTATCGATGTATGTTATGCACTTTTCATTAAAACCCTAAAGAATCATGTCAACTTGTGAAAAATGTGAGACTGATGATCCTTTCAAAACAACACAATTAAAGCTTCAAAACTGTACTCCTTTTTTTATTGATTGAGGCTTCTATTAATTCATCAGGCAACAGTAAAAGTCATGATCTACAGTCTAATAAAATTTAAACTGCAAAAAAAAAACCAAAAAAAAAAAAACACAGTAAATCCTGGAGTTTTGAGCCAACTGGATTTTGAATGCAATGACCTGAACAACTGTACACGAAGCCTAGGCGTCACACTGAACTCTGTACACACCAACATGTTAAGAACACATTATTTAAGGTGGACTGGATTGTCAGAAAGTAGCTGGGCTCAGCCTCGTCTATACATGCTTGATTTCTCGAGTGACGCACAGCCAGTGATAAACTGCAGCTTACAGGAATGGCTTAAAGTTAAAACAAAGAAAAATCCAGCACTACTTTTGACTGAAAAAAAGCTGCTTTATAACAGGGGAATCAGCTTGGCTGTGCCGCTCAAACACCTTGCAAACCAGTAAAACCAACATGACAGAGAATTGTGATCGTTGGATGATATTTCAGCACCTAGCCCTATCTGCAAGCGATCTGCACATTGTAGGACCGTCCCAAGAAGCACGAAATCTGTCTCACTGTCTTTTATCTGAACGCCTGTCGGAACGACCTGAGCAAGAAAAGGCTTCTATTTTTATCCCAATGACTTGTTTTCTATTTATTTATTATACTAAAAAGGCTCTCCGAGACTGGCATTGTCAGACCCTCTCTAACACTAGCGTTCCTTATTTGCTTGATTCATTTGCGCACATTAGACTTGTTACAGCACTTGCATTTCATTGCTCTTTTGTTGAATTTGATTACTTCTATAGTCCGCACTTGTAGGTCACTTTGCATGAAGCATTGCAAAATTAATAAACATAACTGAAAGGTTCAGAGTAAGAGTTATGCTATGCATTTACAACCTAAAAAAAAAACAATCCACAAAACAGGCATTCACATACAAAAACCAAGAATAGGTGTAGGATAGAGTGGAAAAAAAGAGGACATGTCCAATAATAGAGAAATCAGCTTCAGAAATATCATTAGTCAAACAGTGCTGTTACAAATCAATGAAGGGCAACGTTGCATACATAAATAAACCCAAACTAATAAAAATTAAAAAAAACATTTCACAGATTGTAAGAATCAATATAATTCAGATTTACTCTTTCAAGGATTCTACAATGCTTATTTTTAATTATGAAATTAAGTTTATGAATCCCCATGATAATAACCGATTGAGAGATTAACTGTTAGCTACATTATTAGTGCACCTAGGGTGTATTTTCAGTGTACAAACTAAGTGTGGGTTTTTTTCTCCAAGCAAACCGAGCACAACTAACAAAATCCGCTGCAGCAACAGGGACCAACACGGCTAAATCTTCCAGCGGACCCCTGAAGTGCAACCAAACCCTTCGCACTCTTAGCTTACACCTACATGCACACTTTTGGGCAAATTAAGTTTGTTACAGGACTATAAAAGCCCAAAGAGCGCTGGATAATGGTTAGATGTGCGCGCCGCTGTCATCATACGAGTCTCAGTCCACGGGCGCCATTTTAAGAGCGCGTGAGCGACTAGGAAGCGGCGTCGAGTTTATAAGTATAAGTCTACACATGTAGAAAATCTCGATAACATTAAACATCTCGTACAGAAAACGGAGTAACGTATCTTCATAACAGCATACTGCGGCTCCCCGTAGATCGATTGACTTAGTAACGTTGCGTTAACGCTACTGTAGCTTCCAGGCTAACGTTACCGTAATTCATAAACCGCCCAAATCAGCTCTGTATTCGCCACAAGTGACTTAATAGACGATTAACGGAAGACTAGTCGACTTGTGTTGAGTTTTGTCCCTGAATAAGGAACAATCGTAGTTTCTTGCGAGTGTAGGGTCCGTTTAAAACTCCGCCATCTTGTAAGTCAGCGGCTAACGCGGAAAAATGAAATAAAGCCTAAAAGTCGACGTTGATGCTGCTTTGCACATACATACCTTCTCACAGAGAGTCTTGACTTGGCCTTCTGAGAGTTGTTTGCATTCGTTGAGCTGTTCAATCCATTGATCGAGCTCTTTCGAAAACGCCTTTTCGTCCATGTCTTTTTTTACTCGGTTTGTTAACACTGATTTCTGCTGCAAGTTCGTCCGGCTTTCCACGAATATCCGCCTTCTATCGAAAGATTACTTTAAGAGATACATGTGGCCAGGGATCCTAGAATAATTAATTAAGGGGATCTTGTGAGGAAATGAGACGCCGTCGGCCTACAGAGTCCCACCCTGAGCCACGGTTGTTTTCACCTCAGCCTTCCTCAAATCAGACATCGAGAGCCGGCGCGACGCTGATTGGACGCTCACAGCTGCTGCTCCGCTTTGATTGGCCGTCTGGAACAGTGGTAGCTTTCCGATTGGTTCACAAATACGTCTTTGGGCGTTTTCCTTTAGTGCAATAGGATCTCACTAATACGTCAGCGGTTAAATTAATATTTATGTAACAAATTTGGGATAAACTGGCCTATTATTTTATAATAATGCAGCTGAATTATCATTTTCTAATTAAAAGTCTTGATACATATGACATTCATAATTGGTCAAGTAAGGAAACTTGTACAATTTTTGGACCTGCTTGTTATGAACGATTTGTACGTGCACATTCACTCCTGCGTTGCTTGCTATATCCATTTAATTAAAAATGTATTTAATTATTTTTCCCATTTCAAAACATCGGTCAACTCGTCACACAGTTGGTCAAACATAATCTATAAATACATTCAGTGACCAGTAAAAAATTCAGTAAATCACAGAAATAAAGCGCATGAAATCTTTTGTGATTCATAATTCACCACCTACAAAACACTGTATGTTTGCAGCACATTTTTCAAATGCTTGCACAATTGGATTTTCACCCTTTTTATTATGCACAACATGAAACAAAGTTTAGCCTGTTTCTTTTTAGAAAATGACATCTGCACACAATTGAACTCTTCTGATGTAATACTAGAGTACCGATCTTTTAAAAGGCTAAATATCGAAGATTGCTATTTATAGTGTAAATGTGTAGGAATATGTAAACATATATAGTATTTGTGCACATGATACTAGCCTATACAACAAATGTGCACTTTGCCACACACCGAACAAGCAAGAGAACAGAAGTATTTTATGTCATTTTTTCACGTCTGTTTGTAGTTGATATGCATAATAATTTTTTGCTTGTGTGAAGAGTTACAGTATGTTGCAACAACACTACTTTTTCTTTTGCCAGAGATGTCTTATATTTTGCGTTTTGTGTGTTTTGGGGTTTTCTGTGTAAAGAAAATTAGCTATATTAAAAGATCTTGATATACCCTCGATATTTGTAAAGAAAAAGTTTATCTATAGTGATCTAGCTCTGATTTCACAGGAAACAGATCAGTATTTTCTCACATGCACACTTGGTGTAATCAGTAAATGAGTGCATTTTAAATGCCAGTGTTTCCAAAGCACTCACAACAGAGGAGTTTTGTGTGTTTTGAAAAACGACGGAGAAAAAAAAGTTTTGCAGATGTGGTGAAGATGAGTTCATGATTTCATTGAGTTTGCCTCAAGGAATAAGTAACTTTTTTTAAAGATTAAAAAAAAATGTAGCACTGAAAGAGCCTTTGTTTAATATTTCAAGAAACAGGGATGATACTGTACAATCACCATCAGGAGAACATGACAGAGCATCAACAGAAAATATCCTGTGTAACAAAAACAAACAAACAAAAGCATACAAAAGAGGGAAAACAGAACATAACAAATCAATAAAATAAATCAAATACATACTTAAAAATAGTTTTTTATTAAAAAGTCATATTGAATTAATTAGAATTATTAATTGAATGAAAGATGGAAATATATTAATATATAGAGGAGAGCAAACTAAACCACATTACTTGAATTGCTGAAATATTTTTAATATAATATTATATTCAGAATATAAAACTTTTTTTTATTATAGGCCTAATAGCTAAACAAAGAGATGAATATGACTAAAATAATTGCACAGCGTTGGCCTAGGGGTACCAACACCTTCAGGTGAACATAGACGAGCAAAAGAAACGAGAGAAAAACACACATAAAGACGGCAACAAGTTAAATAGGATAAATAAACAATATACATATATATATACATA
>JAUMHG010000069.1:12308789-12327667 GCA_032359395.1 Enteromius anoplus
AATATTGTGTATCTGGAATGAATTTTAGATCTTTAAGTCCATCTCATGAAAAATCGGAGCAGAAACAAAGGTGTTGCTTTATATTTTTGTTGAGTGTAACAGGGTGGCAAATGAACCAAACTAACTTAAACAAAAACACACATAACATCACTGATTTTTAGATTCTACTGCAAATATGTATTGGTGTTGTATTGCTGTTAAATAAAGGATTAATTATTCATCATTTAAAAAACAAACACTAACACACTTGTCACGAACAGGGAGCGAGGAGACGTTCGAGTTCATATGCAAACTGTTTATTAAAAAACACAGAGCAGAGTCAGACAGGCATTCAGGGTCGTTACCGGCAATAGCGAGCATCAGAGGCGAGGCAAGAGAGTAGTCAGAGTCCGTGCAATAGTTGGCAACAATAAATACAATCCGTGGGGTGAGACAAAGGCGTAATCTGGGGAAAGCAGAAGTCGACAGGGATAAATCCAAACAGAAACTAGAAACACGGGTGGGGAAAAACTCACAGGTCGACATGAATGAATGGACTGTGACAGACAAACAAACAGACTGGTGGTACTGATTGAATGATTGAACCAAACTAGCACCAGCTGTGAGGAGAAGTGCATGCTGGGGAATGGAGTCCGGGAATGAAAACATACACAAAACACAGAGTATATAGAAAGCTCGAGTGCCAACCACAGTCTTTCGCTGGCCGCTCCAGCTGGGCGTGACATAGCCCCCTCCTTAAGGAGCGGATTCCAGACGCTCTTGACGCTGAAAACGGAACTCTGTTAATGTTTTGCTGCACGTTTCTGAAAAGTAAAAAAATTAATAAATAAATATCGGACAATATATCGGCATATCGGATTTTAAACCAAACAAATATTCGTATCGGTATCGGCCTTAAAAATCCTGTATCGGTCGGGCTATAGTCTGTGTATATATATATATATATATATATTCACACACATACAGATACATATACATACAGATAATAAATATACACAAAAACACACACAATGTAAACAAAAACTTTTATTTTAGATAATTAGTCGTTTGAAAGCACTAATAAACAGCAAATGAAGATCTTATTGAGGCCAAAGTTGTAGATATTTCTTATTTAATAGTAAGGATTTGTCCTTTAAATAAAGCATGATCATTATTTTTTTGATTAGTTTGTACAAAAAAAATGCATTATTAATGATTAATAAAAAAACTAATAGTTCAAAAATTAATTCAGCATTATTCAATATATAAACATAAAAACATTTTAAGTTTTCTATTGTAATATAATTTAAAATATAATTATTTCTGTGATCAAAGCTGTATTTTCAGCATCATTACTCCAGTCTTCAGTGTCATGTGATCCTTCAGAAATCATGCTAGTATGATGATTTATTGTCAGTGATGGAAACAGTTTTACTGGTATATATCTTTTTGAATCCGTTATAACACAACTAGTTAATGTATTAATTAACAAGAGCGAACAATACATTTATTAATCTTGGTTGACATTAGCTGATAAAAATACAGTTGTTCATTGTGTATTCATGTTCGTTCACAGTGCGTTAACTAATGTCAACAAACACAACTTATGATTTTTGCACCATATAATGCATAAGTACTGAAATTAACATGAACTAAGATTAATAAATGCTGTAAAATATTACAATATAATTATGTTCAGTTGCATAAAAATATCTTAATAACATTTAGCAGTTAATATCCTTAACTCTACATGATAGAAGATCACATGATTATTTCTAAAGGCTCAGAATTAGTTGTTGTAGTCCTAGTCCCTGTTTTTCTGATGTGTCTGAAGGCCGTGTGGATGTCATGAGCGTTCATCTGAAGTCTCTCTCTCTCTCTCTCCACAGGAACATTCAAGCTGGTTATTGAATTTTCAGAAGAATATCCTAACAAGCCTCCTACGGTTCGCTTCATCTCCAAAATGTTTCACCCGAACGGTGAGCGGCCGACAGCGTGTTGTGGAGTAATGTTCTGGAGTGTTTCTGACGGATGATGTTGTGTTTGTCAGTCTATGCAGATGGCAGTATATGTTTAGACATTCTTCAGAATCGCTGGAGTCCCACGTATGACGTCTCCTCCATTCTGACATCCATCCAGGTGCTTCTTCTCACACCTCTATTTACAAGTGCTATTACAAAATACAGGGAATAATTATTTATTTGAATGTATTTTATGAATATTTTCCCATAAATCCTTTATTGATTTAGTGACAATGAAAACTACTTCTAAATCTCAGCTAATGTTTAATAACACATTAGTAACTATTATTACTACAACTAACAAGTAGTAGTAGTAGTAGTAGTAGTAGTATATACTCATTTAATGCCATGTCAGTATCTTAGGCTATTTTCATGGCAAAAATAAACAAAACAAACATTTTAACAAATGTAATAATTATATTACACAAGATTTTGGCAAATTTCTGTCAAAATTATACTAACTTCATATGCATGAAAAGCTGGACAGTATAATAACAAAGTTTTCATTTTGGTAACACTTTACGATAAGGTTCATTAGTTAACATTAATTAACTAAGAATGAGGAATACTTTTATTCGTCTTAGTTAATTTGAATTGAACTAACACTTTCATTAACTAACATTAATAAATAGTGTAATAAACACATTGTTCATGTTAGTTAATATATTAATGTTAACAAATGACACCTGTAAAGTAACTTTAACTTAAAAATAACAATTTCTTATTGTTTATGTTAGTCAATGCAACTTTACTAATGAGAATTTATTGTAAGATTTTACAGATTGTTTTTTATTTTTTTATTTTGGGCTTTAATCAGTTTGAAACATTTCAAAGCAATTAATTGATATGACAAAAAATAACAAATTTTTTTTCTTGTAAGAAAAAACATTTTGGCTTTTTTTTTTTTTTTAACACTAAATGATAAAAAGACCTCTTGTCAGTGAAAGCAGGAAATTGTTTAATTGTTATAAATGCGTTCAAACACAAGTTAACACTGAGCCTTCTGATTTGTGGGTGAAATATGAGCTCCATGTATTATTGTTGTGTTTGTTTTCAGTCTCTATTAGACGAGCCCAATCCCAACAGCCCAGCCAACAGTCAAGCGGCTCAGCTCTATCAGGAGAACAAGCGTGAATACGAGAAGAGAGTGTCGGCCATCGTGGAGCAGAGCTGGGTCGACTCATAACACCACCGTCTCAGACTACAACACACAACCATTCATAGGATTTATTGCAAAAAAAAAATCGACAACATTTGTGTGCTTATTTATTTCTTTTTAACTGCATGGTAAGTTATTGCTAACAAGATTCGAATCATACCGTCGTCAGATTGATGCAGTTGAATGCAAATTATCGGCAAAGATGTTGTCCGAGTGCAATCCCTAAATATGAGTTCTTCAGTAAACCATCATTAATATATTTGAAACCCGATGACATGCCCGTTTTGCCTTTCGATGCACCTGAAGATTGACTGTGGGAGTCCGTTTTTGTATCTGTATTTGACGATGCTCGCGTGTTTATTAAAACCAGGGCACGTTCTTCTAAACTGCGTCTGACTTGCAGAGATGGGTTTTGAGAGAACACGCCAGTACTGCTTGGATGACGGTGTTCGGAGGGATGTTTTAGTTTTTGTGAATTTATCATAAAGACATTTATACTTCTAATATGCTGTATAAAAGAAAAATAAAACATTTTTCAGACTTGGAGTGAAGAGGAAGCCTTCGTTTTATTGAAGCTGATAATTCAAACTTGATACTAAAAAAACAAAAAACAAAGTGAGAGATAAAACAAGCTAGCTGGTGTGGAGACGATCCTTGTCGGGTGGAGGGAATAGTGAAGCTGTAAAAACATGACGAGTCGTGCAGGCATCACCTCTGCAGAAAACACACAACAGATTATTTGTGGTTATATTTAATTATGTTTTATGCATCATAATTCTTAATACCTCATAACTCGCCCCTCCCACATTAAATGTTGCATGCATTTAAAAAATGTGCATTATTCTCTGTATTTTGTTTTCCAATAGAAATATCTAAACATCCTTTAATCGACAAGCGTTGACTTGAGATGCAAACTGAACACATTAAGGCCCGGTTTCACAAACATGGCTTAGCTTAAGCCAGGACTAGGCATTAGTTAAATTATCCCTCAGTTTCACAGACAAGGCTTAAGCTAGTCCCAGACTAAACTGCATGTTTGAGCAGTCTCAGATGAAGATATCTCGCTCTGACATATCTTAAAACATGTCAGTGTCATTGTTCTGTGTTAAGATGCACACCTGTAAGGCATTTTTGTAAAAGTCGTTTAAATATCTTAATTTAACTAATGCCTAGTCCTGGCTTAAGATAAGTCCCGTTTGTGAAACTGGGCCTAAGGCATTTAAGCAACGTTTACAAAAATGCCTTATAAGAACATTTTACAGGCGTGCATCTTAACACAGAACAATGACACTGCCATGTTTTAAGATATGTCAGAGCAAGATATTTTCATCTGAGACAGCAGATCAGTAGTGAACTTGCTGGTAAAGAATCAGAGGGATAGTTCACCCAAAGGTGACAGAGTGATGTTTATCTGCGGACCCCCAGGGCACCAGAGATGTAGGTGACTGTGTTTCTTCAGTAAAACACAAATAAAGACATTTAACTCAAACTGTTGCTGTCTGTCAGACATGTAGAAGTCAATAGGCACCAAAACATATATAGAAGAAACCCTACGGCTTGTGACGATACATCGAAGCGTTAAGAGTATGTTGACTCGTGTGAACGAGATTGTTTTGTGTCTAAACACTTTAATGTACCGTCACGAGCCGTAGGGTTTCATTTGCGTTCTTCTGTTATTTTAATACTCTGTTTTTGGTACCCGTTGACTTCTATATCTCTGACAGACTGCAACAGTTTGAGTTTGTGTTCTACAGAAGAAACAAAGTCACCTACATCATCTTGGACGCCTTGAGGGTCAGCAGATAGACATCACATTCTCATTTTTGGGTGCTTTGTAACCATAAAAATAATGATTGGCCTTTTACTTGTTTTTCTGAACTCTCAATCACTTTGAATGATGAACCAATGCACATTTATATTTGCCAATAAATAATTCCAGAAGCCTGTTTCCACTATGAGTTAAAGAAAGCAAGGAAAAAAGCATATTCATGTTTTGCTGAATTGGGAGACATTAACTTGCAACTCTGAAAACATTAGAGTGCTTCTTGAGTGAAGGACAGCAGGACGGTTTACCTTCTGTTGTTTCATCAGTTCATCTCTGGTCTTAAAAACAGGAGCGTCCTCCACCACGATCCCCTCGGCCATCTTATTCACCTTCTCCAGCAGCGCTGGGTTATACCTGCAAACCAGACATCAATCAACAGCAGTCACACACAAACATCTCTCTCTTTACTGTATTTGTGCAGCACTTCGGGCAGCCTTGTTCCCTGTTTAAACATGTATAGTAGTAATAATAAAGTAGCATAGTTAAAAAAAACTTGAACCTTTATTCAAGAGGTTAGTTGCTTAAAAATTCAACAACAAAAAAAAGATGAATATGAATATTTAGTGCATAAAATGCAAGTACAATTTTGAATGTTTTTGTAGTCTCTTCTCAGCGAGACATTTGTACAGTAAACACAGTAAAATATCACAATTCCAAATAAGTGTTTTCTATGTAAATGCGTAGTATAATGTAATTTATTACTGTGATGTATACGTGTGTATGTTACACTAACGTTATCGTTCAAAGATTTGGGGTCGACAAGATATTTAATGGTGTTTAAAGCTGTTTCATCAAGGCTGCATTTGTTAGATTAAAAATCCTGTAATATTGTTAAACATTATTTCAATTATTTGTAATTTTATAGCTGTGCTGCTATTCTTTAATAATGAGAGGGATTTCTTTAACTAACTATATATTTATCCTGCTTGGTCTGCACTGATGCAGTTCATCAATTAAAGCATATTTCTTTAATTGTTTTCGCAGTGCGTTTAAAACCTATTCTAATCGTTTCTGATGTAATGAATATGCGCGGCGGTCAGTGCTTTTATTCTGACCTGCACCCCAGGAACACGTGGTTCGCCCAAACCATCGACAGCGAGAGCAGCTGATCCATGTGAGGCTCTTCGTAATCCTCCAGGTTTCTGAATATAAAGTCCCTTCTGCTCTCCCAGTGTTTCTTGCTTTCGGAAATGCTGCGATACGTCTCGACTTCATCCTTCTCCTGCTGTAGATTTGTTTGCGGGATGCATGCCATCTCTATCTCACTGTTCTCACAGAGTTCTCACGTCACGTCTTCTACTTCCGCAGCTCTTCTTCTTTGGTGTTTATTGGCGGTTTCAAAACAACCTACAGGCGCATTGCCGCCCCCGCCTGGACGAAATTGGAACAGAACACATGACATGAGGCGATAGTTGGGGAAAATGAGAAAATAAATAGAATAAAAATACCAACAAATAAACTTTATTTTACTTAATTTCGTTTCTTTAATAAAATTAATGATGCTATCATATATAGCCTTCTAGTAAAGTGCCCTAAATAATATAAAAAATGTAGTACAACAGTACAATAACACAAGTGATATATTTATAATAGCAATGCTTATATGTATAATACCATAACAATAGATGAATAATAGCAAATCGAATATGTAATATAGTTGGAATACTAAATAATGAAGAATAAATAAATAGTAGATTATAAAGTAAATGAAATAAAACTAGTTCTAGAATAGTATTTGTTTAATAATCAGCCTGTAAATAAAGTAAGACACAACTAATGGTTGTCAATGACAAAATTGTGTTGAATTAATGGGTTTCTTGAGTTAAACAAAAATATATGAGCTGAGCTGAGATTGATTCATAAAGAATATATATAGATATAGAACCTTCCTTGACAAGGCCTCCAAATGTTTAATATAAAATTCCGATATGTATTCATGTTACTTTGTATGCATTGTGTGATAGTTTTACCTTCCTTTGCCCCCTTTTCGTGATAAAACAGATTGCTGTGGAAAAATAATGGCATGTTTTATATGACTTGGGGGAAAATCTGATGAGTTGTCTGCTGGGTCAGGCCAACGCTATAATTTGGAACACAAATGTGCTTCAGCTGCAAGATTTTGGTCCTCAAGAGAAAGATTATTTACAACATCCATTATAGTCTAATATGAGTCATATCATTACAGTCGAGGAAGCGGTTCTGACTGCTACAAACTTCAAACGCTTCGAAACAACAAGAGGCAGGTCTTCATGCTGCGTGTAGAGATGCAACCAATAACTCAGATTTACTTCTAACCACATTCTTAACATGACAATATATGGCCCTTCCTGTTTAAGGAGTAGAAGTTAAACAAGTGTGCTGGATAATGACCTACTATATATTACTTAAACAGCTTGCTTCGGCGTGATTGCTATTAAAAATATCAGAAATTATCACCTTATGTCACTGAGCAGCAAATAAGCATATTAGAATGATTTCTGAAGGATCATGTGACACTGAAAACTGGAGTAATGATGCTTTGATCAGAGAAATAAATTATGATTTTCTATATATTCAAGTATGAGATAGCTGTTTTGGAATGTAAAAATATATCACAATATATGCGGTGTTTTTTTTTTTTTTGCAGCCTTGGCTAGCAGAAGACTTTTTTCAAAAATAAAAAAAAGCAATTATTTGTGTGCGCACACACATTTAATATGATGTTTTAATGTAAAAAAAAAAAAAGAATTCTAAACCATTGCTTATTATATTAATATGAATATCACAAATATAAATATTTTCCAGTTCAAGACTCCAATCTCTTCCTTAGCATTCTCAAAAATCATTTGCATGCATAGCGGTGCGTGCAACACCTTTTCTCAGCACTGACTCGGCTGGTGTTTCAGTGGTTTTTCAGTAGCTGTGTGAAGCTAGTTGTCAGAAGAGCCACAGATAATCACAACACTGACTAGATCTGTTGTTTTATCACACTCCAAAAGGGTAATAAATGCCACTTGAATATATTGATATCTGGCATTTGTGACCCCTGAAGACAAAACCAGCCATAAAGGTCAGTTTCTCCAAATTGAGATTTATAGACCTATAACTAGAGTAATACAAAAATTGGTAAGTTTTCTGTTTTCAACTTTAGGGTGCTACAACAAACCACAGGTTACTGTATTACAAACTAAAGTATGCTACAGTATTAATTACAGTTTATCAATATAGTTAATATTACAGCATTCATTAATAAAGTGTAGTAACAGTGTTGGGGAAAGTTACTAGTAATGCATTACAATAACTAATTACGTTATTTAGTTACTTCTTCTGGAAAGTTACTTTTTAAATATGGGCAGAGCTTGAGTGTTTGTTTTTAATATAGGTTATATAATATAAGTTTTATTTATAGCAAATGTAAAAGCTCGTTCACACGCGTTTCACAAATAAACCTTTAGGCTGAATACTCTTCAGCAATAAAAAAAGCACAAGTTAGTTTTTGTCATTTTTGCTTGTAACTGGATCATTAAAGGTCAGCAGCAAAGGCATTGGTTAATAAAATGGGATACATTTGTGTAATTTAATTATTGCAGGTTTGCATCATATTCTGAATAAATAATAACAAAAACTAAATAAACGTTATATTATTTAGAAATTAAAAAGCAATGCGTTACTTCACCAGTTCTTTGGAAAAGGTAATATTATGACGTAACTATTCTTATATATATACACTAGAATACACTTTTCTACAGTATGTTCAAAAATACTATACAATAATTTACTCTAGTAGGATAAAAATCTGAGGGCGCAAAAAACGCATATTAGTAATCAGATATTAGGTTTTCTACAAAATATCTTCACGGAACAAGATCTTAATATCCTAATGATTTTTTGGCATATAAGAAAATTCGACGCACAATTTGCTACAAGTGATGTTTATCATTGATGCTTTTGTGCGTCACTCAAGGCTCTGGATGGTGTTTTCTCTTCAGTTAGTTCTTGTTTTGTCTGAGTCACACGTGACTTTGCATAATGTTCCCTCACGAGAAACTTAACACGTGTTTGTCTTTTAAACATTAAGCGTCAGGTGTCGACCCCCAAGCACAAGCGGCTCGGTCGAGAAGGAAGAAAAGGTGCAACAGAAGATGTCATATTTGTTGTGTCAAACAGCATTTCCTCCTTCGTGTTTGTCCGTGGCTCCCCCCATCGGATTCACTGTAAAATGGTCGATTATTTCTGCGAACCGCCCCGTTCACTCATTTGAGGAGAGAAGCCGCTGACTTTCTTCTTCATGTCGCTTCTTGATGGACATTCTCAAACTTGACAGGTAACGCAAAGCGCTCCCGCCGCGTTTTTCTCCGCCGCGCGTGACGCTTCCGAGCAATAGCGGGGTTTTCTTCGCTCGCTGCTAACGGAAATTTTTGGTACGTCATTAATATGGCGCCAAAAGAGTTATAAGTGTGAGCTTATGTTGCTTTAGCCTCAGCCGGACCTGTATCAAAATACAGATCTTGGGACGCCACACCTGACAGAAACGAATTTTAAACGCCTGTCGCGAGCGGCTTGTCACGTTAGTGCGCTTCACTTTGCGGGATTCTGAGGGAACGCTTTCCTCAAAAACAATTTTGGGGATGACGAACCGACGAGCGTTGCCCTAATAAGTGTACAAACGCGAAGTCGACGGATAACGGCGTCGGACGTGGATTCAATCCGCCGACAGTAACTTTTATTTCTGGCTGTGGAGGGGAAATTCATCTACATGTGCCTGGCCTCAGATGATCCCCTGATTTCTGCGTTGAGGACATCCCTCTTGTGCAAACCGCAAATAAGGTAAAGAACGGGTGGCATCTTCTCAGAATGGGTGTTTGATCTCCAGATGAGCGTAATGCGCTCAAGTTCGGCTGAATTCTGGCAAGTTCTACAGAGACGGATGCGATTGCAAACCTGTCTGTCATTATGGATAAACTCTTCTGTGCGACTAACTAGTAGCTTTTACTCCGCGACTGGTGACGCCAGTAAAGTTATTTTGAAAGTGCAGCCGAGCACGGATCGCTTGTTTAAACTCGAATCAGTGGTTTGGATTAGTGACATGCTAAGTTATGAGCACTGAATGGCCTAGCATGCTTCAGATTCACAAACACCCTGCGGGTCATCTGCCACGCCCCCTACAGTCTGCTGCTGCTCACGGCACACTGGGGCGTGACGTCACGCAGAGGAGGCGTGGCTGCGCTCGAGGGGCGGGAAAGCATGTTTCTCTGAGTACGGCGTGACGTGTTCATCGGCGGAACTGCGTTTACTAATCTAGTTGACATCAAATGTCACGCAGTTCTCTCGAATGCGGTAGACCACACATTAGCATCCTCATATGAAAAGTACTATAGTGCTTTTAAACCAGTGCATTGTAGTACTGTATATATTGTTGTATATACTAACTATAGTGAACTGATAAGCCCTGTAGTATACTTTGGTTTTTGCTACAGTAGCCTGAACTGTAGTGTGTTGTAGTGTAACAATACACCCTTTAGTTGCTGAAAACTTAGCACAGTAATTTGTTTGTGTTACAGCAATTACAGGATTACCACAACAACAACAAAATAAAGTACTTTACTACAGTATGGTTCAAAAACACTCACTATAGTATTTTCCCTATCATAACAAACCAATGGAAAGCTTATTTATTCAGCTTTCAGTTTTCAGAATTTGACCTTTTTACCACAAATTAATTCACATACTTCACTATAGTACGGTTCAAAAACAATATAGTATAAATTACTATAGTATATATTTTTCTGTGCTGGGTAGATCACTTAATCCAATCCAAAATCCAAATTACATGATTAAAGTTGCAGTTAGTAATGTAATCCATCGCATTACATATTTTAGGTAATATGTTGATTACTTTTATATACTTTTGACTTAACAAATTGATTTAAATGTAATCCTTTGATATAAAAATACAAAGGGAAAGAAAATATAGGCTATTCCAGTTGTTGTTATTAACAACATGAAGCACATTACACATTACATAATGTAAAGCTTTCCTAAACTGAGGTTTGTGTCAATGAAAAGCTAATAATAATGAGATTTGTTTGCCTGCATGTCATGTGACCATTACCCGATGTCAGAGAACCATGCAAATGTGTTACTTAATCATGGACTTATTCTCAGGGGGACTTGAAGTAAATATGCCCAAGTAAACATACTTCAGCTTGCTTCTTTGCAGCAGATTTTTTTCTGAACTCTTTCCCAGTCTCTCTGAACTCTACAGGCTTGGATTTAGGTTTTTCTGATATGCGTTTAACTATTAGACCTTAGGGGTGTGTGCTTTTCCAAATCTTACCCTTTCAATTGAATTTGCCACAGATTAATTTACGCTCAAAGACCTGGTTTCACAGACAGGGCTTAGACTAAGCCAGGATTAGGCCATAGTTTAATTAGGACATTAAAGTAGTTTTTTTGTAAATAAATGTGCTTTAGAAAAAAAAAAACATTACGGGTGTGTATCTTGAGACAAAACAAATGCACTGACATCTTACTACACTACAAAGTTGTAGTAACATACATACATAAAATGCAGGGCCATTGTAAAAATGAAGGTTTTATATATTTCTATCTGAATTTGAAGCATACACAGTATAAGTTTACACCACTAGACTGTTTTGATGCACAGAAAAGCATTTGTGTTTGGCACTAAATATGTTGGGTTCTTTGCCATGCAAATTGTAATGTGCTTAAGTTAAGAATATTGAATCTCGCGGAGCAGCTACATCCATAGAAAGTGTTTGTTATCTGCTGTGTGATTGGTGGAGGAGGAGGCGAGGCAGTCACATGGTCACAGTGTGCTTCTTGTATGAGGGGGTTATTCATGAATGAAGCTCTGCCTGTGGGAGCTCTGCCTCTGATGTTCCCATCACCCATCACACAGTCAGTAGAACACAGTGCATCACAAGCGTTGAGTGCTGCTGCAGTGTTTGTGAGGGATGCAAGTGGCCCTGATGTTTACTGTCAATAGCTTTCAGTGTTTAGGCCATCTCACAGACCTGTTTACATCCAGAGAGATGATGCTTTGATTTCAATAGCCCCTCGTGGGATTAATTCAATTGTTAACTTATTCATAAAGCAGAATCAGAAACATTGTTTAATGTGCCTTCCAGAGGTATTTAGACCCCTTCCTTTTGTCACATTTGATCTATGCTTAACTACTTTAAATTACTTTTTTTTTTCTTTTTTTTTTTGCACATCTGCAATCTATTGCCCATAATGGCAAAGTGAATACTAGATTTGTACTAGATTTATTAAAATTGTAATTTATGCATTTATTTAAAAAATAAATGCATAAAAGTAAATTTCTTGTGTTGCAAAGTGCTGCACAAAAGAGGTCTATTGTTAAAATTGAAACAAACCAAATATTGTGATATGATGTGTTAATAATTACTGCTAGGTATTTTAAGCAGCACATACTGTACAAAACTAAGTTGAATATTGCTGTCAGTTTATTTTTTCTTCACTGATTCTGGCAGGTTGTCATGAAGAGTTTATCACATTGAGTTTCTGTGTGTATTTGATGATAGTGTTTTTGCGAAAAAGATAGATTTTTTTTTTTTTTAAGTGTATCTAATGATCATTCACGCTCTCTCACTCGAGCACATGTGATGGGACGTAAACAGGTGTAACGTCTGGTTTTGAAACGGCTGTGCTCCTCTGGTCTGCGAGCATCTCTTTCTCCTGTTCACGTGTTCCTAAAATAGCAGCATTGGCTGTAGTGTGCAGGAGAGAACAGCTGAAGATGTCTCTCTCTCCCTGGGGGACTGCAGTCTATTCTGTCTCTCTCTTTCTCCTGTTCACATGCACTTTCTCTGCGGACGCATCCAGCTTTGCTCGCACAGCGTTGGCTCGTGACATAGAGCTGTGTGCATCCAATGCCAGCCCCACACTGCTTTCTTTCTCTCAGTAGTACACAGGGCCTGGATATTGTTTTGTAAAAGGGAGGGGGAGTCAGGGGATATATCTTACAGCTCAACCGATATGGGTATTTTGGGGCTGATAAAAAAAATTAAGTCACCAATATATCATCCGATATAATTTGTGTATATTGTGGTACAGTACTGTGTATAAAATACAGACTCAATACTCAATTGTGGGGATCAAACACTTATAATGATGTGACAAAAATAAGGAATGGAGGCATTGTGTTTTACAATTTAACCATAAACTTTATTATGTAAAATGAGATCAGTGCATTTAAGAGTAAACCTGTAATATCCTTAGGGGCTGTCGGGGCCTGGATAGGGGGTTGGACTTGTAACCCAAAGATTGTGGGTTCGAGTCCCATGTCCGGCAGGGATTGTGGGTGGTGGGAGTGAATAACCAGTGCTCTCTCCTCCTTCAATACCACGACTGAGGCAAGACCCTTGAGAAAGGCACCCAGCCGCCACAGCAATGGCTGCCCACTGCTCCGGGTGTGTGTTCACAGTGTGTGTGTGAGTGAGTGGTTGTTCACTGCTGTGTGTGTGCACTTGGACTTGGAGTTAAACGCAGAGCACAAATTCCTAGTATGGGAAACCATACCTGGCCACATGTCACATCCTTTCCTTTCCTTTCCTTTTCCTTAAAACAAGTGAAAATGAGGCTCAGTAGTGTGTGTGTCCTCCACATGCCTGCATGACCTCCCTACAACACCTAAGCATGTTCTCCGTCTCATGCTAGCACTAGAGTGAAAGCACCGCCAGCATTCAAAAGTGACCAAAACATCAGCCAGAAAGCACAGGAGCTGAGAAGTGGTCTGTGATCACCACCTGCAGAACCTTGCTGCTTGCGTATAATTTCCACCTGCTGTCTGTTCCATTCACACAACGGCATGTGACATTGTGATTGACTTGCAGTTACGTTGTGTTGTTTAAGTGTTCGCTTTATTTTTATGAGCAGTGTACTTCAGAGATATTTTACTAGAATTTCCAGTTTGTATCAGGAATATTGCAGTTAGATTATTACCCCACTGTGGAGTGAAGGCAGCATTGGCGAATGCTGTTTGCAGTCTCTTGTAAACTGTAGATTGGGCTGAGAGGCTACAGGAAGAGCCCAGCATAAAAGGGAAAAGCCCCGTTTTTATGGCCACACAAATCTGCCAGCAGCCGGCGAAGTGTTTCCTCCCGTCTGTGACACTCTGAATACAGCAGGCCTGTACAGGCACACTTTCACACTGAGCCTCCAGCATGCGTTTCTGCCATCTTTTCAGAGTCTGATAGTTGTTCATCCCTTCTTTGCTGACAGATGGAGAGTGAGATGAAGAGGAGGAAATACTCCACCAGCAGCAACGACTCTGACACCACTGACAGTGAGTGATAAACTTAGCTTCTCAGCACTGCATAACATCTCGATAGATAAAGATCAACTCTAACAAAGAAGTAAAAACATGCAGATCCCACTCAAAGAAAAAAAAAACTGTTATTTTTTTAGAGACTCCAATTGAGAAAAACGATGACCTTACGACAAAATGTAAGATGAAATGAGATCTCTAACAGGATAGCAGACTGCTTATTGTACATAAATATCAGCTGTCGCTGTGCATCTGCCAATCTGTCTCGATAAGAGGATATTTAACGCGTAGTTTTATGATCAAGGCGTTCAATGCAGAGCAATATGACGATGATGATTGAGAGGGAAACGGATATAAACGTTCCTGATGATCATATTTGAAACTCATTGATTTATGTCTGGATAATCAAGTAAATATTATAAAAAAAGTTTATAATTTGTTCACCCCCAGATTGTGTTGAAATCATTTGCTTCCGTTTCAAGCCCATAAAAAAAGTCATAGAGGTTTGGAAGAACGTGAGCATGAGGAAATGATGGCAGGATTCTGATTTGGTATTCAATCTCTTGCAGGTCACGTGACCACCTGGTCACGGTCTTCAAAAAACACTGGGACCAGCAGCACATGGGTTCGCCATGAGCAGAAGAAACCGTCTGAGGTGAGAAATACTGCTTCATCAATAAACACTCACATACTCCAGAGCTTAACTGCCCTGTCAGATTTCCTCATGAACGTCAGCATTTTCTGTAAGAGGTGTGGGATATTTGTCTATTTATTTGTATGCCGCTTTTCACAATCCACATTGTTTCAAAGCAGTTTTCCGGTGTTTCTGAGCTGAGAAATAGGATAGTTTGACGACAATATAAACAAATTGCTTCTATATTGTTATAATTATCTATATAATTATGTCATTGTACAGTCAGTTGGAAATACTTTATAAAAAAGAGATGTGGACTAGGGTTGGGCAATGTTGACCAATTTGGCATCGTATGATGTCTAATGTGTAACATCGCTATGGACTATGGCATTGTCATCGTAGGCAGCGGTTAGGGGGGTTGTTTAGTTGTAACTAAAACAGCAAGCCCCGCCCAACGACTGACAAAAATAACAGTGTTTGCGCGAGCAGGTGAGAGAGGATCGAGCACAGGAGTGATAGTGCACGTGTGCTTGAGTTGCGCGCGGATGACACATCAAGCATGCGCGAGGGTTTGAAATGACATGTACATCTGTCTTCCTCTCGCGGAAATCATTTACCGCGCTCGCCAGCATCAGTGGTGCGCTCGCTTATTAATGCCATAGATTCGCCGCCATAGATTAAGTGTGTTTTCGCGAGTTGGTTGTTGCTGCTGCGGCGGGGCGGAGCATCGGCCATCGGCAATGGATGATGGCATCGTCTATGGACCCAACCAGTGGCGTTACTACTGTATATTGATTGAAGCACTAAAAAAAATGTGTCTCGGCTCTTCCAAGCTTGGTAGTGATGGTGGCCATGATTTCGAAGGATATATATTTGGCAAATTTAAAAAATAAAAACGTGTCCAGCTGAAGAAAAAGAAAATTCACGTCTGTACAGTAGAGAAACAGCACATGCCATTCTGTATTTCATGAAGAATAGGGCGCATGAGAAGAAAACGCAACACTATTCAGCAATTAAAACGAAAAAATGTTATGTTATGTTATTAAAACGGTATTAAATACACAAGTTTTGCATTTTATTTTTACAAACTCGTTTTGAAGAATACTGAGTGTGTTATTGTGCGGTGAGATGATTAAACGCATGTTCCTATTTAGTCTAGGACTCATGTTCGCACAACGCTCTGCACTTACTCCTGATCTCTTTCAACATGGCGACCCCAGTCAATACAAGAGAAACAAAGTGACTGGTGTTACTGATTTGTACATTTTAAGTTATTTTTCTAGTTGCTTGAGCAAGAGTGATCTGACTATGTTTCTTGTAATGTCTAAGACGTCTAGGTATTAGATGACTCATTTAAAGGCACATTTGTACTGTGACTTTTCACAAATCACTGGATAAACTTGAGTTTTTCTTGGCCAGTCACCCACACTTTAAACATTTAACATAAAAGCAGTTATTTGTATGATTGTCTTCACACATATTTGAGAGCTGCGTACTTCAAATATTTTGCTTTCTGGCACCAAAGTGGCTTTCTAAAACATGCAAAACATTTAGTTCTTGCCTCGGTGCCAGTGAAAATGCCACCAGAGCGAGAATGTTTCTTTCTTGTTCTGGTTTGCCAATGTTCTGTTCTTTCAGGTGTTTCGGACCGATTTTATTACAGCCATGAAGTTGCCTGATTCAGCACAACTGAGCCCAGAGGAGTTTTATTTCCTGTCCGACCCCTGGAGGCAGGAATGGGAGAAGGGTGTTCAGGTGCCAGCCAGTGTGGAAGCCATTCCCGAGCCTGTAGTCAGGTGAGATTCACACAGTAAATCACAGGCTTGTTCTAGGCTCAGGCGTTTCCCAAGTAGTAATGCAATGAGGAAAATATGATGC
Source organism: Enteromius anoplus (assembly GCA_032359395.1). Classification (NCBI taxonomy): domain Eukaryota; kingdom Metazoa; phylum Chordata; class Actinopteri; order Cypriniformes; family Cyprinidae; genus Enteromius; species Enteromius anoplus. The sequence continues at coordinate 12,325,578 of JAUMHG010000069.1, forward strand.
CAGAATTATTATGACATCGGAGCCCAAAACCAGAAAAGTAGCACAGGTATATTTGTAGCCACAGCCAACAATACTGTAAAAACATATCAAAAGTACATTTTTGATTTCATTTGGACATCACCATTGTACTTGCGCAGTAACTCCTCAGGAACTGGAATCTGGATCTGGACTCCAACTACAGTTTATATGTAAAGCCTAACCTACTGCCCGCTGTACATGCTAGATCCATATGAATTGTGTAGTTCTATACAGTGTAACTCTTTCTTTACCAAAAAGTGCTGTTAGTCTAAATAAAGGAGTGATTTCTTATGAGTATCAACATTATTAAGCAAATGCTGAGCTTTACTTGAAGCTAAAAAATTCCTTTGAATACTTGATGCATGAAAAATGAGTTCTGTGGTCATTCAGGTGTGTGTGTGTGTGTGTGTTATTTTGTCAGGACGCTTCCGGAGGTCAGTCGAATCCCATTCTTCTCACCGATCCAAACCAGGGGCCAATCAGAGTTTGGCTTCGGAGAGTCACATGGTCTCACCGAGCCATTGAGTTGTTACAATCTTGATGATCTGGATGTGACCTGGCTTGAACTGGTTAATGCTGAATTCAGACAACTAGGTAAGAGCTCCTGTCTGAATCATGTCTCGTTGATGATTTCAGTCTGTTATAGCAAACAGGTGTAGTGAACTAAACAGAGCTGAAGGCAGGGTTTTTATGAATAATTTGTGAAATTAGTAATGTTTTGTTGAGCTATCTGTGTTATTTTTGTATCGTTGAGATACTATTATATATTTTTTTTATTATATGTTTTATTTTATTTTATTTTTTTAGTTTAATTTTAAACATATGGAATAAAAAATACAACTTTTGTACATCTCCCAATTCTGACTTCTTCCCCTAGCAATAATTAGGCTTGGATGTAAATGTAATTTCTATCACATCGGAGCAGAAGTTAACAGGTTCAATTCTGGGCTATGATCATGATTTCATCCCTCTTCTCTTCTTCTTCACTGTGCTAAAGTAGGGGCCTAAAAAAGCATTTAATTAAAAAAAAAAAATTCTTTTTTCGGTTCATATCTTACATTTTTCTGGACTTTTTCTGCTTTTAATGGATTAATTAATTTGTTTTATTTATTTATTTATTTATTTAATTTATCAAATGCATGTGTAATTCATGTAAAGTGCCCCTATTATGCCATTTTAAAGGTGGCTAATATTGTTTTATGAGTGTCTTAAAACAGGTTTAAATGTATGCAAGGTCAAAAAACACTTTAGTTTCCTCTAAAAATAGATTTAATTTTACCCCAATTCTAAATGATTCATAAATGGCTTGTGTGAAGCAGTTCAAAGACTCAGTTTCTCTAAACCCCGCCCTCTCGTGATCCCACACTGTGATTGGTCAGATGGTGCAGTCCTATATGATTGGTCTACTGCTACAGCGCTCTACAGACTCAAAGCTTGTGCCAAAACTAACGTGGAGAGTGCTTTTGTAATCGAATCAGGCACACCTCTATGTAGTGAACTTCAGGATTGCATAAAGCATAACACTGCGTTAAGCCATCGTTTATCATTACTTAGGTCACATTTACACATAGTTGGGTATTTAGTGAAATGAATAATTCCTTCCCTCCATTTTCAATAATAACATTGTGCACACAACATCGTTTTCAAGAAACTCGTCATTTATATCATAAATACGCCGTCGAGTGCGATAATAACTATGCCAAACCTATGTAACGTTAAATAGATCGCTCACATGACGTTAAGCATTTTTTGGCACATAACCAAACCGCAGGGAAATACCTGTATCTTCCCTTCGTGTAAACGGAGCCAATGATGAGACAGACAGACAGTCAACTTGCATCAATCACAGTATTAGACTACATTAGGCCCACAGCCGAACAACAGCCGGTTACCAAGACATCTGAAGGGTTGTTACACATCATCACGTACACAAATACGATCGCAAGAAAATTTAATCATCAATTATTAATCATACTTACAGGTAGAAGTTCAAAAGAGCAAGCAGCTCCAAATAAACTGGGCTCTGGTCCTTCTTTTAAGAGCAAGCGTTTGGTGAATATCGTGTTGTACTC
>JAUMHG010000069.1:12352378-12381158 GCA_032359395.1 Enteromius anoplus
ATATATATATATATATAGATAGATAGATAGATAGATAGATAGATAGATAGATAGATAGATAGATAGATATTTAATATAAATAAATATATTAAATATTTATCTCTATATAAATTATATGTAGCTTCCAAATAAGTTAAACACACCTTCATGATTTGTAATGGCAAACAAGGCTCTTCTCCAGGTCAACAGGCGGCGCTCTCGTGAATGGGACCAATGAAAATAAGCGGAAGTGTGACGTCGGCAGACGTACCATCAACATTAAAGTGCGTCGAGTCGTGTTTAGAGAGCCTCGACTAATTTCATCATGCCTGAACGCGAGTGTAAGTATTAAATCTGATTTATTAAACGCTTATGCAGTGTGTGTATAGTCGTATATGAGACTATATATTCTGTAAGCACACGTTTGTGTCGTTTGAAGTGTGCGCGAGCGACGCGACCATAGATTGTGTGCAGACTTCAAAGAGAATTAACGTTAACGTTAGTGTGTAGAATTTATTCATTAACAAAAGATACCTGAGATGTACAAGACGATTGTTTTGGTGAAAATAAATAACGCACTAACACAGATACAGCAAAACTGCAGACAGTAACTGTAACGTTATTAGCGGCGTAGACGAAAAGCGCCATCAAAACAATACAACGTACAACAGCTTTTTTATTGTTTATTTTAACGGTAATAACGGTCACATAGTTTACAAAAGGAACTCACTATAATGTCATTCAGTGTAATAATAGTTCATGTGTTTTAATAAGTACAAGTCACAATAATGTACGTAAATATTAGTTCTGGACAACAATTAAGTTCATATGAAAAAAGTTTTGGTTTATTTGTACTGTGTACTTACCATGTTTATAAAGTTGACATTTATGTGTTTACATGGACACCAAATCAAATCAAAATTTAATATACCTATTGACGATAGAACATTATTTCACCCTTTTTATTTTCCCTGAAGTTACTTTAAACATTCAGATATGTATAAAAATCACTCGCTAGCAGACATTAAATAGGACGTCTCATCTCTGACCTGTTTACAGTACTGCTGTAATGGGACTGGAAAATTTCCGGAAAGCATCAGAATGAGATGAAATATCAGATGAGAGCAGCAAAATAAAGTCCAAAGTTTTCTGCCATGGTTTTTGTGCCTCATTTGGACTAGTTCACCTGCATCTTTATGGTGATGAATGATCATTTGAGCACATCTAAGACTCGCTGTGGTATAAAGATGTGAATTTTTTTGTCTGATCCTCGTGTGTGTGTGTTTGTGTGCGTCTCTTTCAGCTGATGTTTACTCCAATCCTCTGGCTCCGGATGGCCATGAGGTGGAGGACCACCGGTCAGCGCTTCAGTAAGTGCTCCTCACCATCACTTCGTGTCAGTATAATGTGCTGATGACCACCTCACACTGACCGCTGTAATTTAGATCACATGTGGCTGGTGGATAACAGCCTTTCTGGGCAGAAAAAGACACCTTTGTCCATTGTAAAGACTTTAAATTGCTCTGAATTAGAGCACGAATTAAATTAAATGTTGCATTCATTGCAAAACAATAAATACCTTCGTCTGTATTTTTATTTTCCATTACAAACATCTACAACTTACTTAAATCAGGATTGAGATTACTGAGATTTACTGTTTTGGTTATTCAATCATCTGTTCTTGTGCCTCATTGACCATCTGTTTGTGATCCTCAGATCCAAGCTGACCAATGATGACTTCAGGAAGCTTCTGATGACCCCGAGATCCACGCCGTCCTCGGCTCCGCCCTCCAAAACACGGCACCATGAGTACTTTGACTTGCTTTTTTAACACTTGCCTACTATCTTTCTTTGATCATATGCACACTAGGGGTTGCACAAGTACTCCTTTCTGCTCAGAACTTGTGCTTTAAGACACGTAAACGTATTGTTCTTATTAAATATCATTTATGAATTGATAGCCTAATGTTTGCAATTGTTAAGTCTCTAGAATGGCATGTAAAGTATTCAAATATTATCTCTTTGTGCAGATTGAGATGCAACATTATAACGTCTTTGACACTAAAGAATATATGCAAGCATATTAATTAGGGCTGGTAATTAAAAAAAAAATCTAATTAAGTAAATTATTTGTCGATGAATTCCTTTTAATTGCAAATTACACTGTGTAAAAAGATCTTTTAAAGCTATTGTTGTGTTACACGAGAAGGTATCAAGTAGATATTATGAATGGTAGCTTTAGAAAGAAATATTTGATTTGATTCTGCGTAAAATTTGTTATAACAGAACATTGAGAAACATCTCAGTATATCTTCTATTTTCATCATGCACTGAAAGTCATTGGTCTCCAAAACAGCTTAATTACCAGACTTTAAATCTTTTGGCAAACTGTGTATCTTGAATATCCAATTATGTTTTGTAGCGAAATGGTTCTCTAAATTAGAAACTAAACCAGCAGGTGTTGTTAAATGTCATTTATTAATTCATTCGATTCGTTCGAACCGAAGTAACTGCTCACATTATGAATCATTGGTAAGCGCAATGTGTTCAATATGAATCACCACTGTGTTCCTGTTCTTTATGTGCTCGCTACGCTTAAGTCATACTCCAGAGCTTCTACCCAGCTACTCTATACAGCCCTACACTGCATGCTTCCATGATAACAGTCTGACAAGTCAGTTTGACTTCTTGTTGTGGTGAATTTCCCAGGATGCCACGGGAATATAACGAGGATGAGGATCCTGCGGCTCGAAGACGGAAGAAAAAAAGGTGAGTTGAGGAACAGTGATGAATAAATCATCCTACATTACTACAGCTTCTGCATATATTTACTTCATTCACTACTGATCATGGCATTTCACTTTTTTTTTTACATTTTAAATTAGCTCATATTTTAGAGAAAACAGAGTATTAATCATGGAGACCAAAGCCCCACCAATAAATACGCTTTTTTCGTTTCATTCATGATTTTGGTTTTTAAACTTGTCCCATCAGAATACACTGAATATTTATTTCTACTGCATTTACCTCATATAGATGCACGCTTTTGTTAGCAAGTGGAAAGTTCATTTGATGTAATATTTTACAAATGTTGTAAAACCAAAGACAAAATCTGTGCTTTTTATGTGTCTTCATATGATGTGTTTCTATCTGAAGTTACTACGCTAAACTACGACAGCAGGAGATGGAGCGAGAGCGCGAGCTGGCCGAGAAATACCGCGACCGTGCTCGAGAAAGACGTGACGGGGTTAATAAAGACTACGAGGAGACAGAGCTCATCAGCACCACCGCCAACTATCGAGCCGTGGGACCCACTGCAGAGGCGTGAGTATCCTCTGCCTTTCATTTATATATATATGAGTTCTTTAGCTATATTTTGTAGTATGATCATCTTTTTAAAAATGGCAGTATGCGATTGTATGTTTTAGTTTTATTACTTGGTCTCCTTTCTTACATTTTTATTGAAAACTAGTTATTAGTCTTATTGTGTGGATTCAAACATGCATATTATAGATGCTCTTTTGCTGAACAGGGACAAGTCGGCAGCAGAAAAAAGGCGTCAGCTGATCCAGGAGTCTAAGTTCTTGGGTGGTGATATGGAGCACACTCACTTGGTGAAGGGTTTGGATTTCGCCCTGCTCCAGAAGGTACAACTGCAAAGCCACTGTACAATAATCGTCATCGTACAGCTGCCTTGTACTAGCTTTCGTTTACCCGAGTGTCTGGATTTCAGGTCAGAGCTGAAATCACCAGCAAGGAGCGAGAAGAGGAGGACATAATCGAGAGAGTGCAGAAGGAAGTCAAGTATGTTTTAGAAAACCAGAAGCATGTTCGTTTGATTTATTTCAGAGTATCTTTTAACATGTTTGTGTTTGACAGGAAAGATGAAGATCCAGAGCAGAAGATCGAGTTCAAGACTCGCCTCGGTGAGTTTGTCTCCGTGTCTGCTTGAGGAAATGAATGCAAAAAAAAAGTCTTTAATTTAAGGCTTTCTTAAAGGACTTTAATATGGAGACAGAAATACCAGAATTGCAATATGGCTGAATGTCACAATTAAACGTCAAAAAGGTATGGTTTTGTTTAGTAAACATGTTCAAAGCCCTGTGCTGCGCTAGTTTGTGTTCTGCCGTTACCGGGAAAACGTATATTTCTGGTGAACGTGTCACCTGAATGAATCCGTTAACACGGGTTAAAAGAATTATGTTTGAAATATCAATACATAGTGTGTCCCTCTGCGCTGCGTTAAACTGTGTAAACACATCAGATGCGTAGCAGACACACTTCATTTGCCCAACTGCAAGAATTTGACTCAAAATATGATGCACACTTTTAAAAAGAAATGGCTTGAAGTTAAGAATGGCCATAAAATGTATTGGAAAAGATTTCACACAAAATGTGAAGAATGCATAAAAAGGTTCAGGTGTCAGCTGTCCACGGTAATATTTAAGATATCAGCACAATATCCTCTAATTATTGTTACAGATAAAATCATAGAAAATTGTCAATGCCCCCTATTCATGTTATTTAATTGATATAATTTATTAATATTAATTGTTTAAATCAACACAATAATGAATACTTTTGACTTCTCAATTTTCTTTCAAATGGTTTGAAGGCTGAAAAGTTTAGCATTTTATAATACAGAGCTTGTGTAAATTATGCTTTTTACAGTGGTTTTACAGTTTAATGGGGTACTATAGACATTACTCCCCCCATATGATATTATATAATTTATTTGTGCAGGTCTTAAAAAGGTCTTAAAATCCTTAAAGAAAACAACAACAAAACTTTAAAATCCTGCAGAAACCCTGGAATTCAATAAACTGATTTAGCTCAATCGTGTGTGTGTGTATGTATATATCTTATATATATATATATTTATAATTATAATTATAATTTTGGGAATGTTTTATATAGAGCACAACATTTTTGCATTTGCTCTTGGAAAATGTACAAACCGGCAATTAAAAAAATGATGTAGACCATTTAAATTTGTGGTTGTTGTTTTAAAGGAACACAAAAGTAACATTTTAAAATGTAAAGACCTTAATGAAAAGCAATGAAACGCACTGCACATCACACAGAACAAGTTGCAGGTCTATGAGTTTGTAAGATTTTAAGCGCAAATCAATTCTGTCATTATGCAGTGTTTTGTCCCATCCACTGGCAAAACATTTAAATAGTTGCAATTCCACAAACTTTAAATTGTGTCGTAGTTGCATGGAAAAATGCATTGTAAAATTTCAATTGTAAATGGGTTATGTGGAAAGCGATCAAAGGAAATATAATGACTGAAGCCATCAGTGAGTTTTGTATTCTTTCAGAAACACCTGTTATAATCAGTAAAAGTTGTCTGTGCAGAGACTCTCTTATGTAAGCGGTGACTAATTACCCAGTGCAGAAAATAAAAACAAATGCAATAGTTTACCATGATCATTATTTCAGTTAATACATTACATTTATTCATTTAGCAGACGCTTTTATCCAAAGCGACTTACAGGTGAGCAGTTGGGGGAACGGTGCCTTGCTCAAGGGTCTCACCTCTGTCGTGGTATTGAAGGTGGAGAGAACGCTATTCATTCCCACCACCCACAATCCCCGCTGGACCTGAAACTCGAACCCACAACCTTTTGGTTACAAGCTTAAGTCCAACTCCCTATCCATTAGGCCACGACTGCCATCATTTAATACATTGTTTGAGAAGCCGAGCTCTTTAGCTTGTTTTTGTTGTTGCGTGAGTGGTTTAAGCTCACAGTCTTCTGTTGTTGTGCTCTTCAGGACGGAACATCTATCGCATCCTGTTCAAGGGTCGTCAGTTTGAGCGTAACGAGCTGTTTCTGCCGGGCCGTATGGCGTATGTGGTGGACCTGGAAGATGAGTATGCAGACACGGACATCCCGACCACCCTCATCCGCAGCAAAGCTGACTGCCCCACCATGGAGGTACAGACCCTTTAACATCCAGCTTCTCATTTCTGGGGGAACCGTTCCTTTATCATGTCTTCAGACGCTGTAGTGTTTAGAGGATAAATTAAGACACAGACTACAGGTAGGACTCCAGTGACAGTGAATATGTTGCTGGGAAGGGATGATTTAAATGTGAAAATCATGCATAAAGTAGATTTGGCTTTCAGAACAGTTACATTGATTCAGCTGTCGCAGATTTGTGGGCTTCAAGTTGATTTAATTGTCTCTTATAATGAATTTCTTTTATTTGAATGGAAATGCAGATTCTGTTGTAAAGCTTTTAAACCTCACTTCGTTCCAAAACAGTTCGATTTTTGTTTATCTTTGACAAGCAAATTAACTCTGTACGTCTAAATGTATTCATTTTGCAAGTGCTTTTATCCGAAGCGACTTACAACTGAGGAATGCATTTAGCAATTCATCTTAAAGAGGCAGACAGACACAGGATGTGCTCGTGATATGTGTAGATAAGTACAAACCTGGAAGGAATAAAGAGAAGACTTTTTAAATGTAGGATGAAGTCAAATAGTGCCAGGGAAGATTTTTCTTTTAAATGCTTTTAAGAATATTCTCACTCCATCCTTTTCAAGCTTCAAATGGAGCATCAAGACATTGCAGCCGTCATTGGCATGTGAATCAATTTGGATTAATATATCAACTCATGCTCTATTATGATTTAGGAACCCTCTGATTTCAAATCAGAAATCTCACACAATTGCAAAAGGAAGAAGCCGTATCACGTAGCTTGGGAATGAACAGGCAAGGAGGTGCATGTAAAGAAACTGAGATTTCAGTCGGGATTAGTGGTACTAATGATTTTCTGACATTTTCCACCAAGAAAGTCATGTCAACCATAGTTTGATGTTCTTCAGGGCTGTGACATGAACTGAGAAGGTGGTTTCTGGTGTGCTTGGGTGATCAGACTGCTCTCATATTTTCTGTGGATGATTGCTGATTTTGATCCTCAGGCTCAGACGACGCTCACCACCAACGACATAGTCATCAGCAAACTGACACAGATCCTGTCGTACCTGAGGCAGGGCACCCGTAACAAGAAACTCAAGAAGAAGGACAAAGGTAGTTCATTAGCAATCCGCTTTCTGAGTTCTGTAGCGATTTACTTGAGGTTTAAGTCAAGATAAGTTATACTTGCAGCACTTCTAATCACCGAAACAAGACTGTACACGTGTGCCTCGTCATATTGAGGAAGTAAACTGAGAAATTGTTTAAAACGAGGACTAATATCCTTCAGTGAGGAATAAAAGCGTGTTTCCCTTTCAATTAAGCAGATTTTTCTAAGCCTGCTGGCAGATATTTGTGACCCTCTCTGTGAAGTCTCAATCTGGTTATGAGATAAACCTCAAATTTTGATTTCAACTATGATTTCTTACTTTAATAACTATATATAGAAATACACTTCTTACAATATAAGGATATCAAGGTTACGTTTTCACAGAATATTCTTTAGCTTAGGATAGAAGATTTTATGTAGAAAAGAAAATCCTCACTTTTTTTGCAGTGTGATCAGAAGTTACTGTGTAATTTGAAGAGTCCATGATGTAACTCATGTCCAGCCTTAATGTTTGTGAAAGCCAAGCTTTAGTGTTTCCTCTGTTTTCAGGGCGTCTGGATGAGAAGAAGGCACCAGAGGCCAACATAAGGTGAGTTCACATGCAATCAGATTAAGATCCTTGGTACAGAAGCCTGCTGACATCTGTGTGTGTTTGCAGCATCTTTGATGACATCGGCGACTACTTACCCTCCACGTCCAAGAGCATCAAAGACAAAGAGAAGGAGCGCTACCGTGAGCGAGAGAGGGAGAGAGATCGAGATCGGGAGAGGGAGAGGGAGAGGGAGAGGGAGAGAGAGAGAGATCGAGACGAGGAGAAAAGACGACACAGTTACTTTGAAAAACCACGGGCTGATGACGAGGTCAGATGATCAGTGACTTTACAACACAAAAATGAGGAAAATCACTAATAATTATAATCTGTCTAATGTATGTACACTATTTCTGTCTCTTCAGGCCATGGACATCGATAAAGGTAAATGTTTACAATCTACTTCTTCTTTACGCTTTATACTGCGGCATTTCCCCATGAATGAAAGTAATTTATGCATGTTCATTTTCAAATGTACTTCTTTTTAATGTATTATACACTCTATTACACAAACGTGCACTAAACGGGCCATGAAAGTTTACTCTCTCCAAGTACACTTAAGTGTCTGTAAGTGCAGATTTGTGGAAGTGCACATTAGCCACGCTTCTTTATCACAAAGGACTGCTGTGATGGTCTCTTTTAGGTCCAGGCTCTGTGAAGGACCAGATCAAGCTGATCAATGAGAAGTTTGCTGGAGCCGCTCATTTACAGGAAGCATATCCTTCACGTGAATGCAGCATTCATGCTCTGAGACGGAAATTGTGTATAGTAGAGCTGCCCCTGATTATCGGTGAATTTGATATTTCTTATATATCCATATAAGTTTGAGTTTTGTTGATATTGTTAGTAAGAAGTAATGCAAAATGAATGTATCGCATTTAATTTCCTGAAAAAATAATGCATTTAGTTACTTTTCAGAGAATAATGCAGTATTGTAATGCATTACTATTATTTGAGGTCAACGAATGTTTCCTGCTCAATATACCAGCTGTATTAAAGCACTAGTACCTGACCCAACAAAATGTTGGGTGACCTATAGTTTGTAGATGAATAGCATCGTTTCAATTCCAAATCTTGAGATGTTTTTTTTTGGTGTCGAGTTGGTTTCTTTAACCGTGAGCACTGGAAGCAGACGTGAAGAGAAGAAGCATCTCGGAGATTTCTTCGGGATGTCGAACAGTTACGCCGAGTGTTATCCTGCCACGTGAGTTTCTCATTCTCTCGTGTACAGTTGAGGATAGTGATGAAGTTGAGTTTGATAATGTGTTGCTTCTCTGTGGTAGAATGGATGATCTGGCTGTGGACAGCGATGAGGAGGTAGACTACAGCAAGATGGACCAGGTATGAGTGATTTGGAGTTGTGAAGGAGAAATGTTTCTGTGTGTCTCTGGTCAGGTGGTTCATGTGTGTGTGTGTGTGTCTCTAGGGTAATAAGAAGGGTCCTTTGGGCCGCTGGGACTTTGACACGCAAGAGGAGTACAGCGACTACATGAACAACAAAGAGGCGCTTCCCAAGTAACACAGACTGTTCTTCACCAGCTTGCATCGGTTTGAGCTTGCGTGTTCACTCTAATCATGAGGATTATTGTGTTTCTTTAGGGCTGCCTTCCAGTACGGCATCAAAATGTCTGAGGGCCGAAAGACTCGGCGCTTTAAAGAAACCAACGAGAAAGCTGAGCTAGACCGACAGTGGAAGAAAATCAGCGCTGTGAGTTTCTCCTCTCTGACGTTTGAGATGTAGTGGAATAAAACGCTGTGTAATATCAGCAGTGACCAACTAGGGGTGTGCTGTCTGCGATAATATCCTAATTGTTTTGGTAATTTGCCAAAAAACGAACAAAAAGGTATCTTGCGAATTCGAAAGCATGCACTGCGTAAAGTTTATTAGAATGTGTAAATGATTAAAATTCAAATTATGGATGCAAAATATATCCTGTGGGAGTTTTTCGGGGGGAGATTTATAAGATATGATAACGTTAACTCAAATGTAGGGTTGATTTTACGTTACAGTTCCACAAGTAGTAAGTTAAAGGAGCACATTACTATTTTTTATTTTATTTTTTAATATAAATTTCAAAAACAATTTTGAGTTTTTCCATTTTTGAATCCATTCAGCTGATCTCTGGATCGTGCGGAGCTTCATAATGATTTTACCATGGCTGCAGCAGGCGCAGTGATATTACGCAGTGGCTGAAAATAGTCCCCAGCCTTTTCAGGCGGCGCATCATTGTTCCTGCTGCAGTCATGGGCCGGCAGCAGAGTTCCTTGATTATTACACCAGAATAGTTCCTGGTTATATCAGCCTAGAAAATCACACATTTTCTTTTTCCGTTGGTCTTAGTACACAGTGTAACTGTAGAAGTGTCAAGTTTGATGTGGGGAAAAATATCAATACTCTGTCATTTTTGAGCATGATGCTAACGGTCTAATCCGATTCAATGATCTAAGCTAAGCTAGAGCTAAAAGTGCTAACGCCAGACCTGGAGATTTAGTATCGAGTGTGTTACATTTTAGACACAATACTGCCTGGCCAAGAATCTGCTTTCCAAGAATCATTTGAGTCAGCGATTCAGTCATCATGCTTTGTTTCTGCATCAATGAAGGTGTTTTGAACGAATCTTTTGAATGAGTGAACCACACATTAAGGCCCCTGCCAGCACCTGTTGTTGTTTTAAGATCATGTTTATCCATGACGAGCCTAAACCAGCACAAAAACACACTCTGCAAAAGATTTAAAGTATCAGCGCAAAGATTTTATGGTCAAACAGATGTTTGGTGACGATAATGGCGTTCAGAGTCCGGTTCAGTCCTGCTGCGTGTTCATAGCATTCTCTGTTTATTTCAGATCATTGAGAAGAGAAAGAAGATGGAGGCAGATGGGTGAGTGTTTTTCTTTTCTTCAGTAACTCAAGAGTCAAGACGTTTTAAAAACATCCTAAAAGTCCTTAATCTGTGTACCGTCACTAAAGTGAATCATTTGGAAATATCTTAGTAAGTGTTTTTCACAGCATTCAGCGGTGTTGGGAATGTTATTTTGGAAATGTAATGGGTTACAGATTACAAGCTACCCTGTTTTAAATGTAATAAATAGTGTAACTTTTCAATGAGTTTATTAAAGTAATCTAATGCATTGCATTCCATTGCTTTTCCTAAGTTTCTAATATGTTGAACTGTTGATTATTTAAATCAGGCTGGGTTAACCTTAGAGTAGCGCTGTAGACTTTCAAAATCCTTCATTACTCCAATTAACATAATAATTAGCGAGTGATAATGCACATCTTTAGTTTGCATAAACAACTGGCCGGATGTAAATTATCCCTCTTATTGCGTAAATAATTGGAGATAAAACACTGATCTGAACACAAAGCTGGCAAGTTCAAACTAGAATCACATTTAAGGGATATGGTGCAGACACAATATTTTTAGGTTGGTTGCGTAAACGTAATTTAAATCTGAAAAATATGAGCGATTAGCCATTGATAACTGCTAGTTGGTCTGACTAGTTTAAGCGAGTAGCCCCAGTTAATATCACACTGAAACCAGGAACTCCCAGCAGCCCACAGACGGCACACTTCAACATATCAGAGCCTTTATCTCTGATGGCTGATATGGATTTGCTCAAAACTGATGAACCCCGCTTGACTGTTAGTCAAACCGTTGCTCTATTTATTACCTCAGCTTAAGACTTGACCTCACATTGAAACCTACATTTCTTGTTCGGGCAGCAACAATATTACACCAGAAAAAACACTTGATTTGAGCAGATCAGCGTGTGTATGCTGATGATCTGACGTCTGTTTCTTCTCTAATACAGGGTGAATGTAAAACGGCCCAAATATTAAAGCTTCAAGAATCCGTCCAGAGGCATGATGCACATGTACAAACAGTAACCGTAAAAGTTGTGTTGTTTTTCTGATTCTTCATGAATACTGTGGTAGAGAAAGGATGTAATATTGTTTCTAATCTTTACTGTTAGTACAAATGGTTTTTTTTTTGCAGCAGTGTTTCAGAATTAGATGCAGTTGTGATACAAGAGAGCTTCTACAACCTACTGATTCTTTAGTGTTGCCGGTTTTATTGCAAACATTGATGTGGACGAAGCTCGCTGTATATCGAAGGCTTGTCTTTCTGGAAATCATAGCATCCTGTGACCTGATCCTGTTTAAAACGCATTTATTCATAAATACAAATGCACTGTCGTGTAATTCTGCGTTACAATAAAAGCATACCACACTCTGGGATGCAGTCTGTCCTTCATTATATATGTATCACTGGACATTTTATGGCCAGCATGATAAATGAATACATTTGAGTAAATACATTGTTACATTAAAGTGGGTAACCAAACAAGTTGACTTCCATGCTATTCAGTTACCAACATTCTTCACTATACTGATCAGGATGAACCATCTCTTTAAAGCATTCATCATAAGCAGCCCATTCAGATGGTTACGGTACGGTAAAAGGTTCCTGTATGAGTCCATCTAAAGAGGATCACACGATTCCCCAGGCAGCTTGTGTCTTAATACATTAACTGACGGACTGGAGTGCTATGGTTTATTGGGATGCATTCCTACATGTGATGTTATTAAAGTCTTTTGCAAAGCGTCCGTAAGGGGAGGCGGCTAAAGGAGAGCAATCATCATGACGCTGATGTCCAGGAGAAATGGTGAGCTCTTCACAATACAGTGATGATTTCCCTGTCCGTCTCCACTTGATTCTGCACACAATGTCCGATAGAGACACAATCATTTCTGTGACATTAAGACAGCGGGGCGGTTTATTGTGGATGTGCAGCTCACCGTGAAGATCTCTTTGTGGCGCAGGATCAGCTCTGTAGTGAGTTGTACCGCGGCTGTGTTCATGGCGAGCTCCTGGAACAGCGTGACCACAAATATCACGGCCAGGTTATGAGCCGTCATGCGGTTCACCTGACTGTGCATCTGGACCCTGAGAGAGCAGAGACCGAGAGACATGAGTCACAGCAATGCAGGAATACTTCCTAAACCCAGTGTGTGTGTGTGTGTATGATTGCACATTTTATTTTTCAGTCTTACACTTTAGATATTTCACATCAGTCTACTACGCTTTGTTTCATCATAAAAAATAGTTGGCTGTGATATAGATATAAGTTTCTATTTATAAAAACGATTCTATTTATAATGTCCGTTTCTATCTCTAAGTAAGGTTCAAATCTATGAACATATTTACTGACGGATAACTTGAGACTTGCTGATAAAATTACTTGCCATATTATTTGTGCACAATGTACTCTTTTAATCTGAATTTACTGGTCAGCGGGGTAGTCTTACGTGTGCAGATGTCCACACAGAGCGGTCAGTGTCACACGGCTGTCCGGAGGAAGCTGTTTTAACAGTCTGCGGTACGTCTGCCGTCTGTGTATTTCATCTGACAGGACTGAGGAGACAAATACGTATCAGTCTATGTTTAACAAGTCATTTATGCATGCATGACTATTTTTTGATGCCAAAGTACAAGCAAACGGTGTAAAGATGTCAGAAATCTGTCATGAGAACAACATGGCCATATGTTCATGCACATGAGCAGCAGCTTTATTTTTATTAGTATTTTTGTGTAAGATCACAGACGTACCGGCGGCGTTGAGCCAGAGCGGTTTGTGTGCGTCCGGTATGAGCTTAAAGCTCTCCCGCAGGATCTGCTTCAGAGCTCCTGAGATGTCCAGGATGGAGAGCTCGTCTGTTGCCAGAAGCGTTTCTCTTGGAGAAACACTCAGAGCTTCCACCAGTTTACTGATTTGAGGAACGACTCCACAGCGCCGGTACAGACCCTCCACCTTCAGCCCTGAAACAACGCCGAAAACGTCTATGAGACACTTCTATCTGGTGTTTTTCTAAAAATCAAAAATGTTAATTTCAAGCTTTGATATGCGGTCCTGGATGCTGATTGGTCAATCCAGCATTGTAGGCGTGCAAAAATACTAGTGCTGTCAAATGATTAAAGTAATATAGGAATAAAACGAATGGTGACCCAAAACAGCCTGGTTACAAACTCACCGTACTGCGTGATGTGAGAGATACACCGCTCTATAGAGCCTGGCACGGCCCCTGGGCGCCGGGGCCCATCTATGCAGGAGCGCAGGGCCCTCTGCACCAGCTCATGCCACCGAAGACAGCTGTGCTCCAGCTCAAACTGCATGTGTAACGTCCTGCAGCAAACACACACATCAGTCAGCGGACAGCTTTAACACTAGTGATGTTCAGCTGTAGATTCATTAGTAATCAAACACTGCTGCTGGACACCTTTAAACTCACCAAACCATTTCTATTCCTGCATGACAGGAAGTGATAATATCTGAATGGGTGGAGTTGTTTTAAACTTAAAACATAATGTTACTCATTTTAGGTTATAAAGTCTGCCTGCTTTTTAGGAGAATCTAACTTAAACTTTCCGGTATGATCATTGTGAAATGTAACACTTACGAGAACTTGATTTTTAGGTTACACTTTATTTTAAGATGTCCTTGTTACAGAGTAATTATAAACGTAGGTTTAGAGTACTAATACATATTCCTACTACATAATTAGAGTAAGGATTAAGGTTTAGCTTACTGTTAATTATTGTCATTATAATAGTAAGTATATTTAAGTGAGAAGTTACCAAGAAAGTAAAAATAAATAAAAAATAAATGACAGAAATTAATAATTTTTGGAATTGATCAACAATTAAGAGCTTTGTGTTCATCAAAGTAACCTAAAAACATTCTACTCTGCTTTTTTTGCCATGATAATAAAATATGTTTTTGAGCAGCAAATCAGCATTTTATAAGGATTTCTAAAGGACCTTGTGACTGGAGTAATAATGATAGAAATCACAGGAATAAATGATATTTTAACAGCTATTTTAAATGGTAAATACATTTCTAAATGTTAGTGTTTTTCTGCTCTTTGGATGAAATGAATGCAGCCTTGGAGAGCAGAAGAAGCTTTGTTCAAAAACATTTCCATGCGATGCTGTGTGCAGGACTGACCTGTCAGGAAACTCCAACAGGATGCAGTTCTCGGAGCGCTGCAGATCTGAAGAGAAGACATATATTTGTTTAATGGGCGTTCCTCTGGCAGTTTTTTGCGGATGTGATGTGGGCTGTGATACTGACGGCAGCGTGTCTGATTGTCCAGAGTCAGCGTGTCTGTGGAGCTGTGTTTGCTGTGGACGCTCATCTCTCCGTCCTGTAGGGTGCACCACACTTCAGCGCACTGCAGAGCTGCTCCCTGACGTATAGAGGCTCTGGACACGGCCCAGACGCCCAGCAGATCCTCATCCAGCACAGCCCCCGCCAGCACAATCTACACACAGCGGCATCTCATACGGTTACACTTAGTCCTTCAGCAGACACGTTTATCTAAAGTGACTTACAAATGAGGACAACGGAAGCAACCAAAAAACCAAAAGTTGTAGAACAAGTGCTTTTTACAAGTTACAACTGATTACAAAATCCAGACGACATGCAATCAGTCACTCGCTACCCAGCTCTGGTGATATGCTCGAGGACAGAGATGTGCTTCTACCTTCATGATATGCAGCATGTGACTGAGGAGAGCGTCTCGTCCGTCTGCCCTGCAGATCAGTCTGTCAGTCAGCAATAACACCTCAAACTCATGGCTTTGCCTGGAAAACACACAGTAAGCATTATATAACGCTCCCAGAAGAAAAATGTATTAATAAGAAAGCCTTGAAAGGATGTTTTCCCTTATTATCTCATTAAAACAAAAGTGAGCACTTTTAGTGTATTTCAAATCATTAAGCATCTAAAAAAACCTGTACTGCAGATATAATATTAATGAAGTAAAAATCCATTTGAAAATATTAAAAGAAAGATGCTTTCAGGACTGTTCCTTGAAACTTGTAATTACATAAAGTACACAAAATGCATTTATATTGATGTGTTGACTAATATTGGGAGTCAAATCGGGCTCCTCCCAACTATTCAGGGTCACCCCTATATAAAACACAATGTGTCCAATCACAGGTTTGCCCATATGATAATATCTGTAATGCAAGGATAAGTTTGAGATAGTAAAGAAAGACATTTGCTCCTTCAGTCACTGGCTGATACCGAGTCCTGCTCTTACCCTGCAGAGCAGTCGAATACTGAGATGACTTCTGTCAAATCCAGCACATCACAGGCCGCAGACTCATTCTCCTGAGAGAACAAGAAACGCTCCTCGTCCAGCTTTCCATGAAGCTCTTCTACACGTGGAAAAAAAAGCTCACAAATGATATAGCTGCGTCGTCATCGGTGTTAAAGGCCATGCATTACAAGCAACACAAATTACATCATTGGATTACTTTCTTCTCCTGCATCATATTTCCCATGCGACTCGTTTCAGCAGTGTAGAGATCTGAATTTACATTTCATTCAGTCTGAGGCGCATTCGTTCCACTTTTGGTGTGAAAGGCTTCTTACATTTGCAAAAGAAGATTTTTTTCATTAAAAACAAACAAGCAAGCCCTGCCCAGATTTAAATAGTACAGTAAAAAGCATCTTACCCATCTGCTCCTCTGAACGTCTTGTTGGCTCAAAGTCAGGTGCCTCTTGAAAAAAAACAAACAAAAGAAAAGCAAAAATGATTACATCTACTGTCGTTAAAGTATATTCAGTTTTACTTTAATCATGTGCTTTGGCCTGTTAGTCAATACATCAAGATGAGTATACGTAAGCGCATTTGAAAGATTAAATGATTTCGATTGAAATTGTACTTTAAAGTTAAACTTTAAATGCACTTAAGTGGCTTTTCCAAGGTTTCCATCCAAGGACTTATGGAAAAATATTTAGCGCTTCAAAATTACGAGTTACCTCTCAAACATACATTTTTTTCTAATTTGATGCTGCTTTAATACGTTGAAATTTAGAATGTAGCTAAAAGTTGAAACAGCTTACCATACTCGCTCAAGACCAAGGCATTGCTCGAAACTATTCTAAATGTATATATAATATACATTTATACATACAATATATATATATATATATATATATATATATATATATAAAAACAGAGAGTAAAAGTACATAAGCACACTGAATTTGCCCCGATCAGGACTCAACTAACCCACAAACTCGTTGTGTCGGAGTAGCTCGGTCTGCAGGGCCTGTCCAGCGGTCTCAGCCTCGCTGATGGCTGAACGAAACTCAGGATCTGTGTTGCTGCATGAAACCCTCGCTCCAGAGCACAGCAGAGACATAGTCTCCACCACATCAGCTCCACACACCACCTCCCGCAGCCTCTGACGAGCACAAAACCAGTCGGAAAGGTCATTTGAGATTTATGCATCATCAAGCTGAATAGATAAGCTTTCCATCGATGTGTGGTTTGTTAGGACAGGACAATTTGGCTGAGATACAACTATTAGAAAATCTGGAATCTGAGGGTGCAAAAAAATTCAATAAAATCACAATATTGAGAAAATCGCTTTTAAAGTTGTCCAAATTAAGTTCTAAGCAATGCATATATAAGTTTTTATATACATACACACAATAGGACATTTACAAAATGTAATATCCTTACAAAAAGGTATCATTTTGACCCATACAATGCATTTTGCAGTGCTACTCATGACTCTTTTGTGCTCTAGGGTCACTAATGGTAGAGGCTGACCTGGTCAAGCAGCTTCTGGTTTGCGGCGAGCGGGTGAGCTTTGCGGTAAAGCCCTCTGCGGTACTTGGCGAGGACAAACTCCAGCCTCTGATCTGGAGAGACGTTTGGGCCGATCTGCTCTGTCGCAGGGATGTTGTGAGCCCAAACACTGCCGGCAGCTTTATTTCCGTACCGCACAAACAGCTGAAAACATGGGACATTTGTATCTGTTAAGATGTACTTTTTTTTTGTACTTTTCATTTTTAAAGAAGATTCACATTTAGAAATAAGGAAAATACAGTACTAATATTGCAAATTTCCTTTTATTATCTAGCAATGTAATTTCAGCTGTAAAGCAGCTCTATTGTGGCATTATTCTGCTCAGTTTAGTTCAGTGACGTTGTGAATGTTGCAAAGTTTATTGGTTGTGAAGCAAACTCAGATCAAGCAAAAAGCAAAAGACAATAGTGTCATTGTTCAGCTCGCGTTCAGCTAAATAACAGCGCAAAGTTCATCAAACAAATGCCAAGATAAGAGTGTCGCAAAAGTGTAATTAAGCAAAAGGCGAAAGTGGCAAGGCTACCCCTAAAAAGATTTTTTTTTTAGATGTAATTGTTGATATGAGACCATATGTCATATAGGGTTATTACAGTTAACTAAAATTATAACTAAAACATATATTTATTTATTTAAAAAAAAAACAAATGTTATCTGAAATAAAATAAAACCATTTATTTTATATGAGCTGGTTTTGAAGTTTTATTTAGTTTGACTTAATCTGACTAAATCTAAAAAGATAAATAAAAAACAATTGATTTAAATATAACAAATATTTAAATAACACAGCAAAATTACTTTAAAATTAAATTAGAAAACACACAAATAAAATCCAATCCAAAATACTAACAAACAAAACCCCTTTCTGAAATACTTTGAGACAACAATATCTTAATTGTACTCATTTGCTTATCTTCAGTTATCTCCTTATATATTTAAATATATAACAACACATAATTGCCGCTGTTTTAAATTTATTAGTTTGTTAATATATATATATTTTTTCTACTATATATGTTTATTATTTGTATAATTATTATTATTATTATTTTTTCTTCCTTGATTATTTACATATATTTTAATGATTGTGTCAAGTGTATATATATGTGTATTATATGTATATTATTTGTACTATACCGCAATATTTGACAATACTACTTTTTGTTTGACCTAAAATATAACAATTAAAAAATAAATAAAAAAATACTAACAAAAACTGTACTAATACTAAAATAAACCTGTTTTGGCAACAAGATTTAGATTTTTGTTTTTTATTTAATTCATTAAAACAAAGTTAGAATAAAGGTAGAGAATGGAATGGATTATTGTAGCTTGTATACAATTCATTTCTTGTCAAAAACATTCTTTAATGTCATTAAAAAAAAGGCCACACCTTGAATAACCTAATAATGCTAAAATTAAAGGACACAAAGGGAGATATTTTGAAGAACGTTTGTAACCAGGCTGTTTTGGGTCACCGCTGACTCCCATAGTATTGTTTTCCTACTATGAAAGTCAACGGTGACTAAAATATCTTCCTTTGTGTTCAGCAGGACAAAGAAATGTATACAGATCTGGAACTACTCGAGTAAAATTTTTGAGTGAACCATTCCTCTAAACCTGTGAGTGACTCATTGTGTTGTTTGCTGCATGCCAGAACTCACCTGAATTAAAGGCTCTGTCCAGATCTTATTATCTAGTTTGAGACCGCGCACTTTGGATCTGTTACTGCCCATGGATCGATGTGCTCCTGCACAGGCCTCACAGATGACCACCAGCAGGTTCACCGATGCCCACTCTGGGTTAGCCGCGCCACAGTCAGCGCAAACTTTATTAAAGGGACTCGTCCAGAGTCGCTGAGCCACCTCGCTGTAGGACAGAGCGCTGCGGATCACTTCATTCAGACTCTCCAGCCACGTGCCTGTCTCCTTAGCAGAGTCTGCAGAGAAACTGAACGAACACAGCGGCTTACTTTACCACCAGCAGAAAACAAAGACACGTGCTTGCAAAAGGAGAGAAAAGAGGACGCTCACTTGAAGGTCCTGTATGGAGTAATGAGACTGAAGCTGTGTCGGCCCGTCGCCTTCACCGACGCTATATTCATAGCCACGCACATCATGCCAAGACCTACACTGAAGTCCTGTTAATTCAGAAAAGTTCCTTTAAAGTTTATTCTGGGTCAATTTTATGTAGATTATTCTAGTAAGGAATAACTGACAACAGGCCATTGAATCATTTTGGAAAAAAAAAAGCACACTCGAGGTATAAGTGGATATGGAAAGCATGTCAATGGTGTAAAAGGAGACACAAACACACAGAAGTCACTACTGCCAGAACCAAGACTCAAACCCACAACTTTTGGGTTACGAGTCAACACTTTCACCATTAGTAAGCAGTTTCCCACACCTCTTTGCTGCTGTAAATCCAAAAGGAATATCCACGGATAGCAGTATACACTTTTTTCCGTGGGTCTTTCATGACCAGCGGCCCGTGTTGTTTGGGAGCAGTCATCAGTTCCCTTCCTCGAGTGGCGTAGAGAGACGTCAACCAGTGCTCTTGCACAGCTACGACAACACGTTCACAGGACAGAGGTCAAAGTGATGATGCCAGTGGAAAACACAACATATTGCAGTCTTTAAAGGCAGTCACAGATCACAGATCTACCTGAATTAAACACCTTCAGCGTCCATCTGAAAAGCTCTCTGAACAGAGACTTATTAAACACAAATAAATCATCTGATTACCCTGTAAGGCTTGTTGGCTGAAATTGCCAGTTTTTCAGTGTGACTAATGTCAAAAACTAACACTAAAAACACGGAATGAAACCCTGTAGCTCCTGCTGATATATTGAGGTCTGATGAAGCAAAGTGATCAGTCTGTGCAAGAAGTTCTTTTAAGTGAACTGGATAAATCAGTAACTGAAGCTCAAGCAGCACCGATCTACAGGATACTCAATCAAAACTCACTACCCTACGCTATTCATGTCCTCAGCTGGCTAGTTTTTTTCTGCTTGTCACTGGTCTAGTCTGTGGATTTTCTGCCCTTTACCCCAGTTGCGTTTTGCCCTACCTTGGGCCTTTTGTTTCCCAGCCCCACTGGCTATTGTCTGGGTTTGTTTTTGCATTGACTTTTATTTGCTGTCAAAGATCTTTTGAGCATCCCTGGCTGTCCTGAGTCCGGCTTCTGTCTGAATATGCTGACAGAGACTCTGGATAACTGTTAATAATGTTGTAAGCACGGCTCAGTTTCTTGCACAGACTGATCATTTCACTCCATACGAACCAGGGGTATTCATTTTATGCTGCCTGATATGCTTTTTAAGCATTTTATGAATCATCAAGGACCACGGTTTCATAAAAAAAAATCTTTGCTGTTCTACTGAAGGAAAAACTAACTTGGGTGAGTAAATTAACTATTGCTTAAATAAGCTTCCTGTTTCCTACCTTCACAGTTAGCCATGAATTCAAAGTGCTTCTTCTGTAAATAGATGGAGAAGCGCCCTTGATCCTGCGCACGTATGTTGGTGATGCTTGTTACGTGAAACACATATTCTGTGAACTTGTCCTGGAGCACATTGAAAGTCAGGTTATAAAATATATCATTAATTTGTATGAAAAAAAATTAAAAATCATGCCATTGCAAAACAACTCACTGTGCGCTTTTTCCACATTGACATGACATGTCCATCAACAGTGGTCCACAGAACATTGTGCCTATAAAACAAATACAAATTTAACACAAATACAGACCCTTCCTCTTTTGTTTGCGCTTCGTGCTGTTTGTTCCCTACGGTTTCTTATAATGAGTCTCCTAAAGGCCCTTCACACTAAATGTTATTGTTGAACACAAAAATTATACAGGAAAACAATGAAACCTAACCCTTTTACTCCACATCTAACTGGAAAAAAGCTATTTGATCCGTAGGGATAACCCATGATTAATATACATATAAATAATGCATTGCCACTGCGAGATATACAGCAGGGATTAAGTTCATCTTATATTTAATGTGCAAACTGGTTGTAATGCTTTCAAACACTTAACCGCAGGTTATTGAAAAAAAATTGTTTTTAGTTCACATTTACAGTATATAAATATAAATTAGTTTACATTAAGAGTGCTTAATAAGGACTTAAGTACATCTGTTGAAGCAAATGACAGGTATTCTCTTTGAAATATGGTTGATGCGCACATGCAAACTGCATGTATAATAAACTAAAACATCGTTTTTTTCAATTCAAATGTAGTATAAAATACTAATCTTCCTTAACCTATAATCAAGTACTTTGTCAAAACATCAAAATAAGCGCGCTTCTTAAAATCATTACAAGTAAGTATAATTTAAAATGTACTTTTAAATTAAAACCATTCATTTTACATTAGGACAATATAGGTTTTTAAATCATGTCTGCTGTGAAATGGCATGATTTGTCTATATTTTATATAATATTGCTTGCTAATGCAGTATTCACGATATTTCATGAAATGCGTTATTTAATTTGAGCCGTTTTTTAAATGTTTCAAATGCTTAAAGGCCTAAATTGAGGAAGTTTGTATGTGATCTGAGGGATTGTAAAGTGTTAGTTACTTGCGTCCCTTCCATACGTCGAGCCAGCTGGACTGCGCCACCGCACACTCACTGTGAGACGGTTCGGCTTTCTGCCTTGGACCTGATAATGTCTGCTTCTTTCTGCTCACACGAATAGTTGCAGCCCTGCAGACCAAGAATTCAAGATACTTTAAGATCTCGTCAGTGACTAGGCACATTGGCACAGGTCATCAGTCCATGCAAGATGCAGAGGAGTTTGTTTCTTCATCAGATTTGGAGAAACGCAGCAAAGCATCAGTGTCTCAGTTACTGTATGGATGCTCTGGAGTGAATGTATTGTCATTACACAACAAATCTCAGTAGGAGAAACATGTAATCATATCGTACCTTGGTTTATTGGGTCTGTCAGGTTTCTTCTGAAGGTCCTGTGATTTGGGAACTTGATGGATCTCTCCATTGGTGCAAATTTCTGCCGGAACATCAATCCCCTGCTCTGTGTAACTAAAAGGAAGCATATAAACATATACACCTCAAATCTTACCCTGGAGCTCCAATGCACTGCAGAGTTTACCTCTTACCCTAATCAAACACACCTGAGCATGTTAATCAGTGTCTTAAGGATCATTGGAAAATCCCAGATAGGTGAGTTTTACCAGGGTTGGAGCTAAACTCTGCAGTGCACTGGACTTTCAGTGTAAGATTTGAGAAACCATGAAATGCACAGTAGTGACCGAAGCTGGTCTCAAACTCGATTTCTGGAAGGCCACCGTTCTTCAGAGTTTAGCTCCAACCCTATTCAAACACACCTGATCCGAATCAAGATCTTCAGCAGGTCCGGACGGGTGTGTGTTGGATCTAAACTCTGCAGAGCTGCTGCGGCCCTCCAGGGGTTGAGTTAGAGAGCACTGGTCTAACAGGTTTTGTTCAACATACGTGAAATGAAATCAAAGTTAAAAGATGCATTACCTTTCATTGTTTGAGTCGTGGTGATCATTGCTGAGCAAGTCTGGAGTCAGCGGGCAGTCATCAGATAGAGCTGAATCATCAGCTCTTGATGTATCTGGAGATGAATTGGTACTAATAGAGAGCGTGTCCGGCAGTGGAAGTGTTTCACTGCAGATGCTTTCAACATTTTGAGGATCAGGAGGTGCAGAGATGGACGGCAGCTGTCTAGATGAATCATCCACATCAACTTCATGTTTGATATCAGTATCTACTGAGAAAAACAGCAGTCATCACATCTTTAGTAAGTGTTTGTCTTTTTGTGGTTTGAGCAGTAGACACACAAACGATTATAAGAAGAAGAATTCAGCCAAATCACAGACAAAACAGAATAAAAGTAAACGTAGGTGCTTTGGTTGGAAATGTTTCTATATTTGTTGTATATATTTAATGTACTTGGTTAACTACTCTGCATGCCAATAGGAAGTGTGCTTGAATGTGTGCTTTCGGTGTACTTCAAATCTTAAAGTAAATTTATATAAAAAAAAAAAGAAAAAATATCCTATATTAGTGCTGTCAAACAATTAATCAATCCCATTCAAAATAAAAGTTGTTTACATAATGTGTATATTTATTATCTGTATATATAAATACAAACACATGCATGTATATATTTAAAAAAATATATGTCGTTTCTATATTAAACATATTTATATATGAGTTTATATGAATATAAATATATATTTTCAAAATTTATGTTGTATGTGTAAACAAAAACCTTTATTTTGAATGTGATTGATCGTTTGACAGCACTACTAATGAATAACCGGCCACTAAAGTCTATAAAAAGACTGTACACCTCGGGACTATTTCTTAAAGCTCTTTTAAAATGTGCACTTTGGAATAACGACAAATTAGAAGTTAAACAAGTTTAATGATTGCATTTTGATAATCTTTTGTCATGCTCTGAAGAAGTACATGCATTTGTGTTTATCTAACACCAAATATGCAAGTGAAAGGACAAAAACACTAAAAATCTAGACGATCCTGTTTGCAGAGTCGCCACCTGCCTTACAGTTAGTACGGCAAAGAATACAGTATCAGAATACGTTGCAAGAACAAGATTCTTTTAAGTTAGATCACTATAAAGATTACTACTTAAATTTGTTCACTATCTGCAGGTCATTGTTTTTCTGTTTGGGAGTGGTCTTGTTTATAAATGCCTTCTGTTTTAATATGACAGTAACATCACACGGTGACTAAACAAAAGGGATGTCCTTAACCGGACTATCAAGCTTACATTTTTTTAAGATGAAATAGTGCATTTTGTGATCACCATGCAACCTCACCGACATTAAATATGGGGGTGCACTAAACATACAAGAAGCTGTAGGTAATCCCTTTATACTTTATACATCCGAATAACTATAATAACTTTTTTCCGAATAACTTCTATAATTTCAGCTATTACATTTATTTATACATTTGCATTGAATTTCTAGGTTGTGTGCTAATCTAACATATACCTGCAACTTGGCTTTGTGTGTTACAAATACTGTTAGCTGCCGGGTATATTAAAATGTCTCTTATTTGCATAAACGTGTCTGCTAAATTAATGTAAATGTAGACATGGTATTTTATAGCTTTTATTTTAATTAATGAAGAATTGCTCAGTTATTTCCCCTTTGGATATTGTGGTTCACAGGTGTACAAATAGACTAGATCTTTCATAGGGATGCAAAAAAATATGGTGATATTGTAAACAAATGTATTACATTTCCAAGACAAAAGAGAAATAATCCTTTTGAGTATATTGTATTCTGGGTCAACAAGAAGGATAGATATACAGTACTATGGATATTATTGTAAAGAAAACATGTCAAAAAGTACCTTCAGATTTGGTCTGTGTATCAGCTGTAACATCTGGACAAGACAACTGGCCATTTCTGTAAGATATAGGAGTACATCAGTGTATTTGGGGGAGAAAAGGAACAGGTGGGAGAGATGGGATCAAATAACCAACTCCTGCTAGAAACTCCAAATCCTTTGATACTTCTAATGTCTGTCTTTATTATATTAAAGAAGGCATCCTGCGATTAAATCAGACATCTGATGATCATGAGCTCACCTTTCACTGGATGCCGGCTGTCCTGCACCTGCTAGTAAATATCTTGATCGTGGCTTCGGCACAGGTATGATATTAGGAGGATCAGACACAGACATCTGCAGCACATGAGTATAACGAGTATGTAACTGACGTCAAGAATGTAAACATCAAGATTTACAAGAATTCACTTCCTTTGAATTGCCCAGAAACATGACGTGACAGTTCAGGTCAAAAGGGAGAACCATCAAGAAAAATTCGTTTAACTCTTTGAGATGAGATGAGGGACTATACATAATGCACTATTTTTGAGTTAAGTGCTTGAAGGTGCATATTCCTCTGTAATATCTTTTTTTTATCACAGTACAATAAGGGAAGTAGAAGATAAAAGGAAATACTAATTAAATATAGCTGCATATGTAGTTTTAGAGTGAAACTGTATACAAACATGTACTTCCTCTTAGCCTACATGAGATCTCTAGAGGAATCTGAGGATATAACACTAGTTTAAACGACACGTTATTAATACAATATAACCAAAAACCATTTTACTAGCGCCACTACTAGTCTAATTCATGTGGACCTTTTTATGTTTGGTCTGTATGGACTCCATTTGTAAAATATGTTCAAAAATAATGAGTCACAATTCTTAGTTAGTTTCTATAACAGGCAATTAAAGATGTGTTCTTAGCTGATAAACGAACTAATCTCACTGCTGTTTGTATAAACGTGCTATCATTCAGTTTATGAAAAATCAGTCATGAAATGCTAATATATATATATGTATATAGCACATCCATATGAGACTATAATACTTACCTTGGTGATGTTCTTCTGGAAGAATGAAGACGTGTGCGGCGTGTTTGTGTCGCGAGTCTTACCGGTTTCTCCACTCACATGCACGCGCTCATGGGTTGGGTTAATATCAGGTGAACTTAAGCCTACTAGTCAACAACTGAATGAATGACACATGACGCGATATCCAACCGGTGAAATGAAAGCTAAACAGATCGCAAGGACATTTAAAGATAGTGTGCTTTGACTTTGAGTGTAGTCTTTATAAAATCCCATGCTATATAGGGACACTTGTTATTTATAACTCATTTTTTCTTCTTCTAACTTCTAACTCACACTTAGTACTAGTTGCAAATTAAAGCTATTTTGAACTTAGTTGTAAATTCATGTCAAGGCCAAAGAGCGGTGCTGTTACAAACAGGATCAAATCACTGTTACGTCATCTCTCATAGCTCTGTCACGCACATATTTACAGAAAAACAACAACAACCGACATCAATCATTTAATTTCTTTCATGTTAGTTACTTTTACAGTTGTGTTACAGTAGAAGTCTCATACAAAATGTTCCATTCAAGTTTTATGGCACCAGTAAAGGTAAATAGGAAAAGCAGTGTTTTCAGTGTCTTGGCCACATTAATTTCTAGCTGTAGAAAGTTTGATGGATAAAATCAGGATTTTCTTCTATTTCATGTAAAGACTGCTCGAAATGAAGTGTTTGGAGCATCTCGGTGCCTCTTATCACCATGCACACAAAAAAACATGAAACACTGAACACATTTTTTTTTTAGGTAAGTGAATGCAATCAATTTGTTATAGCTAAATTGTTCATAACATTTCAATATTGTTACCTTACATTAAACCTATTTAGCCTACAAGTGTGCTTATTGACGATGAATGAGTTCTGAAGTGATTTAAGGCTCTGAATTGAATAAGTATAAACCATACAATGTTGTTTATTATATTGATTTTATCTAACGCACTGGGTATCATGTACTAAAAAGTAAACAATATTTTTAAATTCTAATGCATTGGCTAATGTTAATGAACTCAACATTATTGTAAGCAATACAATGTTTTTTGTTGCATACATGCAATATGCAACATGCAATGAAATCAAATTCAAAATTACAAAATACATTAAGTTGTACATAATTAAGTGACTGCAGAACCTTCATTACAGGCAATCTAAATAATCAAAAAAAGAGTAATACCATAATATACTGTATATTAACAAAAAACTACAATCCGAAAATCAATCCCCGCAATCATTCAAACATGTTCATGCCTACTGATTTTTCATGAAAGAAAACAGTTCGAGATTATCAGGGTGAACAGTGATTTAAATTTCAGTCTGCACGTCTCATATAGATGACTTACTTTTGGAGATTTAAAGGAACAGTTTAAAAAAGTTTGCTTGCCAAAGATGAGTTTGTTTCTTCATCAGATTTGGAGAAATGTGTCATGACATCACTTGGAAGCTCTGCAGTGATTGGTTGCCGTCAGAATGAGAGTCCAGACAGCTGATAAAAATGTCTACATGATGGATTTGGTTCTTACACTGCAGAGCATCCACTGCTGAGCAAGTGATGTGAAGCTGCATTTCTCCAAATCGGTTCCCATAAAAAAAAACCCAAAACAAATCATCTGTCGTCTTCTTGGTCTTGACTGAGACCGCAAACATCAATAGCAGTCATAAATGTTTGTCTCGATAATGACTTATTGTACTGGAGTCTCTGCCAGAGGAGGAAGCCCAGAGGACTTCTCTTCACATGTTCCTTCACTCTGTTTGATGTCCTGTAAGGCCAGCGACTCGTTCTGCGTCTGTTCTTTAAGACTTCGACTGTTCTTTTCCCTGCATGAGTCAAATGCACAATACAGTGTATAACGAAACAGAAAGCACACTCATCACGGATACAGCTCTGAGACTTACCCGTTCTCCTCTACATCCTCAATGGTGTCAGGCAGAGGAATGTTGAGGGTTTCTGGAAGAAAAAAGGCTATGAAACCAGCGAGCACAGCGGATCCTCCGTATACGATGCTAGGCAGAGCCGGCAGGACCTCGTCCAGGATCAGGACTGCTGGGGCCGCCATGGAGCCGATTCTGGCCATCGTGGAGACAAAGCCCATGCCGGTCTGTCTGTGGAGCAAGCGAGGTAAAGGTGAGCATTGCTATTCCTACCTACTCTGGAAATACAAAGTACGGATTTAGCATTAAACATATTGGTGTCCCTGGAGCACAAAAGCAGTTATAAGTAGTACAGGTAGCAATAACCAACATTTTTCTTTCATGCCAAAATTCATTTAAGTTCACGTTCTACTAAGATATTTTGTAAATTTTCCCACTGTTAATAATATATTAAAACTTAATTTTTGATTAGTAACATGCATTGCTAAGGACTTTAATAAGACTGTCATATCATAAAAACCATACATCAACGGAAAGCCTTCAGATGATGTATTAAAACCTCCATACCATGAAAGCAACCATGAATGGCTGCCAGCAACTGCTAATTTCTACATGCATTCACCTACATGAATAAATGCCTTAAAAGTTCTGTCCATCATTAATAGATTCCTCCTAATAGATTTTAAATGAAATGACTGTGAACTATATCATGCAAATTAAAGGGATAGTTCCCCCAAAAATGAAAAGTTGTTTTTCATAGATGTTCATTCAGGATGTAGTAATATGTACAAAGAACACAAAACAAATACTTTCAGAAATGAAGTCATATGTAATGACTGTATAATGATATGTAATAAGGTGGGGACATCGCCTGCTCGATTGCTCCTGCCTGCCTGTTGATCTGTTGGGAGTGTGCTGTGTTTGTAGCTCCATAGCTTTGTACTTCTATTTTTTTTAGCTGTTTGTTTGTTGTGCTAAAATATACAACCCAACTCCCTCAATATTTCCTATAATATATTAAACCTATCTGTTTGTTGATCGTTCGCGTTCATTCTAAAAAACGTGAGTGTAGCTCATTATGTTAGCATTCATCTGTCGGTTAGCGTGTGTTTCACAACTTTATCAAACAAACAGTGGTAAGTGAATAACCCATCAATCTCGGTGAGTGTGTCTCCCTCTCTTGTTGTTTGCACGTCATGCCACATG
>JAUMHG010000069.1:12390186-12402472 GCA_032359395.1 Enteromius anoplus
GAAGATCACGGACGACAGGTGATAAGGATCGAAGCTCACACGTACAGTAGTTTAGAAAACTAGTCCCGTCCGAATAAATGTACAGTGTAATTCGGCTATACATCCGCACTAAAGGTGAAAGTCACCATAGCTTGTAGTATAGACTCCAAACCAACTTTGAGAATAGATTAACGGCGATATTTTTTTTATCGCAGCGCGGTAACGCCGATAACGGCCCACCACTATCTAAAACGCTGATTTATTATCAATGTTGGAAACGGTTGTGCTGCCTAATATTTATTCGGAAAATGTGATTGTATTTATTTTTTGGATTATTTCACACACAAGGTAAGCACATCATTGCTGTATATAAGTATTAATTTCTTTCAAAAAAAAAAGAAAGAAAGAAAAGAGTCACTGACCCCAAGCTTTGGAACAGAACCATATACTTAAATCAGGTCCTGTATAAAATATCTTTTCTGGTCATACTCTTGTTTTTCACCAGCAATAAAAGTTCCGCAGCTGTTTCTTGACCCATTTGTGGTTAAGCACCAAAGAACTGGCATGGCTCAGTATTCAGTGTTAGTCCTCAGTAGTAAGCATGTTTAACACACACACACACACACATGCGCAGACTTGGTGTATAAGAAGTCTATTTTGAACTCCCTGAGCAATCTTCTGTAGAAGGGATTTAAAACATTTCTGCACATTCCTAACATGTCAATCTGGTTTCTTTGTAGGTATTGCTTGACAATGGCAAGGTTTCTGGTGTTAACGCTGCTGACTCTGTCCTCCTTCTCTTCTCCCACACGAGCCGAAATCTTCACGTCCATCAGTACGCTTCCTTTACTCCTTTTTTTTAGTTGCATGAAAATCATCTGGTGTTTAAAATCTGATAAGATTATATGCAGAAAGTGATCCAAGACTTTACACGGGACTGGCTAGCTTTGCTGAAGCAATGTAAAACCTGAATAAATGTGCCTTTTTGGTCTTTTCTGCAAAATGTTGCTTTCTCTTTTTATAGGCCAAATGACAGACCTGATCTTTACCGAGAGGGAGCTCGTCCAATCCCTGAAAGAATACATTGAGGCAGAAGAGATGAAACTTGAAGCTGTGAAGAGGTGAATCTGTCGCTACGATATTTTATATTTGATGTATGACTACACATGAACCTGTGACTCATCATTTGTCAATCTCTTGGCTTCAGCTGGGCTAATAAACTGGATATGCTGACACGTGCATCTACATCTGACCCTGAAGGCTTCCTGGCTCACCCGGTGAACGCCTACAAGCTGATGAAGAGACTCAACACCGAGTGGAAAGAGTTAGAGAGTCTGGTGCTGCAGGACCCTTCAGATGGTACAGTATATCAGTGTTTATCACACGCCATGGAAGGTTTATCATGGAGAAGTACTGAGGAATATTATAGTCAGACAGAAACAGAATGGATTGCACAGTAGATTCATGATAGTTGTATGTTTTTGACACTGTAATTGTGTGGGATGCTGGCTCTTATAGAGTTGTATCTCTTGGCGTTATCTTTTAAGTCTCCTTTTGGGATATGATAAGAGTATTATGCTGAAGCAAAGCATGTTTCAAATGGTGAGATCCCAGAAAAAAAGCATATAAAATTAAATAAATGATTTGCACATAGTTAGGAATCATTAAGATTTATTTTGTTTAGTTTTCGATTTATACTATTATTACATAATTTGAATTATAATAATACAATTTTTGTATTTTTATTGTACAAAGACATTCTTTGTTACATCACACATTTGTTACTTTCAAAAAACAAAACAAGAAACCCACTTTTTTAATTACTCCAGTAATTTCACTATATTTTTTTGCTGTTTATTTATTTTTATTTATTGGACATATTAAGTAGAATTTGATGTGCTCTGTACTTTTACAGATTTCCATATTGCCACATAATGAATTAAAAATTACTTATTACAACTACTATGAAAATATCCATCTATATCCACATTTATATATATATAGCAAATCTGAAATGCTCGATTGTTGTTGCATATGAAAACTGCAATAACGTATTGCAAACTTTAACATCAAGATTTTGTTTAGCGTCTTTGAACCGGTGTGAATCGTGAAAGCTGCTATGCAAATAACATTTAGTTCTGTTTAGTGAAATGTCAGTGTGTGAAATCATGACAGCTGTTCACTTATTTTCACTCTTGAATGCGAACTTGTGTGAACATGTGTTGCAACATGTTGCCACGTTGAGGTCTTAAGACTGTTCCCACTTAAATGAAAGCCATGGAAGCGATCATGTAGAGTCATTAACACTGGAAATGACCCTGACTGGGTGATCAGGCCCCGGTACTTTTACCAAATACATAAAAACACAGACACCCACAGCCTCCAACGAAACATTTGCTGGTAGGCTTTGACTTCCATAGCAGGGGAAAAAATGCAATGGCTGCCGGCGACTATTTTGTTACCAACATTCTTCAAAAGATCTTCTATGTTGAGCAGCAGAAAGAAACTCCTACAGGTTTGGAACAAGATTCGATTGAGCAAATAACATAGCTTCGTTTTTGGGTGAACGATCCCTTAATCATTTTAGTCTGTGAGAAGACATGCTACTGGCAGCGCTAGATAGGAAATCATGTTTTCAGTGAACACCAGATGCCTTAAAGTCATGTGGTAATAAAAAGCTCTTATTTTCTTTCCTTCTGAAGGCTTCATATCAAACATGTCTGTGCACAGACAGTATTTCCCTGACGAGGAGGACGAGAAGGGAGCAGCCAAAGCGCTCATGCGTCTGCAGGACACGTATAAACTGGACTCGGAAAGTTTCTCCAAAGGCAAACTGCCAGGTCAGAGGCAGTACTCTGGTAACTCCAACTCTTGTTTTCACACTTCAATGTTTTCATTTTGAACAAGGCTCCTGTTAAAGAGACCGTGATCAACTGAGAGCGACAGTGCGTGACTTTAAAAGGGAGATAAATCAAATACACTGACTATAAATATTGTCTTCATTAGAAAAAGCTGAATCAGTAGTTATATCTGCATTAGTGGATACTTGGTCCAGTATAATATCCATGCTTAAACCTGTGATAAATCATGTGACGTTCTGTCTGCAGGGGTTCGTTACAACGCCGAGCTGACCGTGGATGACTGCTTTGACATGGGCAAACTGGCCTACAATGAGAATGACTATTATCACTCAGTGCTGTGGATGCAGCAGGCACTCAGACAGATGGACTCTGGAGAAGATGCCAAGACGGCCAAAGCCGATATTTTGGATTATCTTAGTTACTCAGTCTATCAGATGGGGGACCTGCCACGAGCCATCGAACTCACCCGACGCTTAGTGGCCATCGGTACGCCATGTCTCTCTATGTTTGACACTAGGTGATCTGGGAAATGTAATGGAACATAAGGTTGCATTAAACTCTCATATACAACCATTCTACAGAATTGATGCAAATTGCTGTCCCATAACCAAAAACATTTAAAAAGCATTTAATAATTTTATGAGAAACACAAATAAATAAATTAATTAATTAATATAATATATAAATAAAATCATAATTTACTCGGGTAACTGAACCCTAACCCCCAAATTTCAACTAATGGAAATGATAACGAAATAACCATGAACCAAAAGCACACACATCAATCTCCAAAAAGGGTGCTCGACCAAAGAAACATCCAGTAGACAAAGTAGTACAAAAAGTCTTTATTAATTAAAACAGATCACACATATCAGGTAACGTTTCGAGCACACAGGCTCTTCATCAGACGTCTTCAATCAATGCATGTTCAACTTTGTGCCTCTTACAAAGAAAGATTGGTAACAAATTAAACAAATCTCATAATTTACAGTACACTCGAAATACTGTTAAACTTGTAATTGTTATTGATTTACCTGTAATCTTGGCAAACTTAACTCTAACTCAAACAATAGCACAAAATATATTTACAAAATCTTAATGTCAATATAGGGTGATAAATTTGGGAGAGGAATATACTCAAAGTGTCTGAAAATACAATGCAGAAAAGCAGTCATGTGTAGTACAGGTATATTTGTATCAATAGAGAACAATACATTGCATGGTTCAAAATCATTCATTTTCCTTTTATGCCACAAATCACTAGTATATTAAATAAAGATCATCTTCCATAAACAATTTTGTACATTTCCTTTTGTAAATATATCAAAACCTAATTTTTGATTAGTAATATGCACCCTCAGATTCCAGATTTTCCTAACAAACTATCAAAGGAAAGCTTATTTATTCAGCTTTAATGTGATTTATAAATCTCACATGAATAAAAATGGACCCTTATGACAGGATCTGTGGTGCACAGTTGAGAATTAACTGCACAATAACTAGAAATGCGTACCTTACATAATTTACAATTTGCATACATACTAAATTTGTGGAAATCGTTTTTTTCGCAGGATGTTTTCAACGCTTGACTTTGAATCAAGTCTATGGAATGGCCCATATACTGTATATTATATGGAATCCAAAAAGAAGGAGATGCAGTTTGTTTTGTATTACTCAAGCATTGTGAATTGTGTCCTGTGCAGATCCCAGCCACCAGAGGGC
Organism: Enteromius anoplus; assembly: GCA_032359395.1. Taxonomy (NCBI): domain Eukaryota; kingdom Metazoa; phylum Chordata; class Actinopteri; order Cypriniformes; family Cyprinidae; genus Enteromius; species Enteromius anoplus. The sequence goes on from JAUMHG010000069.1 coordinate 12,394,749, forward strand.
AGGAGCAAACCTGCGCTACTTTGAGCGGCTGCTGTCTAAAGAGCTGAGGGGCCGGAGCCAGCAGGAGCCCGCGGATGAGAGGCCCATTCAGCTGGACACTTATGAGCGGCCCAAAGACTACCTGCCCGAGAGAGAGGTGTACGAGGCCCTCTGCAGGGGAGAGGGGATCAAAATGGTGAGAACAGCTTACAGGATATCCCTGATGCACAATGAGGGACGTATTTGACCTTTTTACTTTATTGCTTTTATATGCCTTATTTTTGTCATTGATATTGTCTATTGCAGGAGACGTTGATTATATTGTTCACCGCTGGTCAAAAACTTTGAATAATTAGGATAATTATTCAATTAATTAATTATTCAATTATTCAATAATTATTCAAAAGTATCACTTTAACACGTGTAATAAGCAATAAAAACCGATCAGTTCACATAATAATAATAATAATAATAAAATAAATTAATAAGAACTAAACAGCAAATCAGCATATTAGAATGATTTCAGAAGATCATGTGACACTGAAGACTAAAGTAATGATGCTGAAAATTCAGCTTTGATCCCAGGAATAAATGACACTTTACTATAAATTCACATACAAAAGAGCTAGTTTAAATGATGAAAATATATGTGACATTGTTACAGTTTGTTCTGTACTTTTGATGAAATATGCATCAGTGGTGAGCATCGAGGGACATCTTTTAAATGCATGAAAAAAAAGTCTTAATTATTTGAAACCATATCAATGTTTCTTATGCAGCCAGTGTGAAGGGGGCCGAGATTTACATTACATGTACATAACGTGGAAGTTTTGTGACTCGGTTTCAAACGATTGTGTATTTTTATGTTGGTTTCAGATAAGTGTTTGCAACATAGAAATCTATTTATCTAGAAGAAAATATGTAAATATAAAAATCCTCCTTAATAAGGTAGGCTTTATAAAAGTTTTTTTTTTTTCTCTTAATTTCCCTACAGACTCAGAAGAGGCGCAGCCGACTGTTCTGCCGGTATCAGGATGGCAACAGGAACCCTCGTCTGCTGCTCAAGCCCATGAAAGAGGAGGACGAGTGGGACAGTCCTCATATCGTCCGCTTTCTGGAGGCCCTCTCCGATGAAGAGATCGAGAAGATCAAGGAGCTGGCCAAACCTAATGTGAGTGTGCAAACCACAGATATGAGCGGCTTGAAAACTTATTTCAAAAAGTGAAACTTTCCTATGTTATAGGACATATATATTATAAAAGATTTCCGAAGTTTTTGTTTGAATTTTGATGTTTGGACATTACATCACAAGTCAAAAGATCCAGTATCTCGAAGCGTTAGAATATTGTGTGAAAGCAGCCCTGGCCAAGTATTAAGTGCATAAATTAACAAAAATTAGAGGACTTGATCTTTTTTTTATTAACTTTAGGGAATATTTTAGAGTTTTCAAGTGCTAATCCGCAAAATTAATGCAAAACTTTCCTTGTAATGACTCTAGACTTCATGAAAGTTTTACTTTTTGAAATAAGTTACAAAAAAAACCTTTTCACAATATTGTATTTTTTTGACATGCACCTGTGTGTGTGTGTGTGTGTCAGTGTATGTTTGTGTATATATATATATATATATATATAGTTTTTTTTTCATGATACTCTAGTTTTTTTTTAGATGTATCTTTTTGTGCTTTTAATTCTTACTTTTTTTATTTGGTGGCAACTAATTCTGTTGTTTTTCAAATGTATTATTTATAATAGGCTGCAATAGTCACAGCATTTATTCATGATTAGAATAAAACGTATTAAAACAGTTATTATTATTATTATATTATACGTATATACATGTTTTTAATATACGGCTGCATGTTAGTTTGCCGTTTTTTGCCTTTGACACATCACCTGATTGAAATCTAAATGTGAATGCAAAGCTAATTCTGAGTTGTCCTCTGTAGCTTGCGAGAGCCACTGTGAGAGACCCAAAAACGGGCGTTCTGACGGTCGCTCATTACAGAGTCTCCAAAAGGTGAGCACATACGATCAGAACATAAGGTAACACGTGTTTGAAATATAAAGGACATGACAGTACTGTAGATATATACGCAGGAATATAAAATATTGTTCACATTTGCTGATATTTAGAACAATATGACTCTCGATTATATGATATTTCATTGAATTTCCAGGAAAATTAGTATATTATGGTATGCCTTTAGTGTGGTGTAAATACTTTCATTCTCACCCGTAGGTAAGTATTCGTAAGTGTACTTGTTTGATATTGTTCCACAGCTGATGAATAGGATTGTTTTCTTGTCTTCTGGTGTGTCTGCAGTGCGTGGTTAGAAGGGGAAGATGATCCAGTGATAGCGCGGGTCAATCAGAGAATAGAGGACGTCACCGGATTATCAGTAGACACCGCAGAACTTCTACAGGTCATTCATCCAAAACACATTAATATCACAAAATATTACACTGGCTCTAAACATAACATAAACATTGGTTCTTAACATGAAGTGACCGGTTTTTGAATTTATGAATAGTCCGTTATCTCTGTGATTGTGTAACTGAATTTGTATGAAAATGTTTTTCTATAACTTCTGTTGAATCGCAGGTGGCCAACTACGGCGTTGGAGGTCAATATGAACCACATTATGATTTCTCGAGGGTAAGAGCTTTGTGCAAGAACTGCATCAATCTTTTTTTATTATGTGGCATGATATTTTACACAAGAACAGTGATCAGTGGCATGTGCATGAAGAAATATTAGTGACCGTTCTCATTAAAAGCAATGCAATGTCATATTGACATTTCTCTGGTAATTAAGAAGAATTATATATCAGTGGGTCGTTTTTGCATGTGTCCACATGTGTATATATATATATATTTATCTTCATATTTATTATATATAAATAATTTTGTTTATAAATTTACATTTTTCATATATTCGTGCGTGTGTATGAATTTGTATATACATAATACATAAACACCGTACACACATTATTTTATTTTGCATGTGTTAATCATTTACAGCACTAGTAGTAATAATAATATAATGTAATATTATTTATATTATTATGCAGTCTTTGCTATTTCCCTATGTCAGTTATTTAAAAAAGACTTATTTGTAAATAGCAGAAACGTGAAAGTAGGTTAGGGCAAAATAAACCAGAAGCAATCACTAGCTACTGAAGTGCTCAATATTAAGGACTTTATTTTAATTATCATAATTGTGTTAAGTTTTATTCTATTTAATAGAATGGCTAGTGTGTCACTTAATGCCAAAAATCCCATTTCAAATGTGTACCGTTTAAAAGAGTATGTTTACACGACAACTATGGATCCACGAAAGTGAATAAAGCCACTGTATTGTTCATGCCCCGGCCAGTAGATGGCTTTGTAAATGTATATTTTTTTATTCAAAGAAAGAACAAATCCTTCAAAACACAGCTGTCTTGTAAACGAACGGACAAGTTTTCAGTTGTTAGTTGAAAACTGTCGTGTAAACACCCTCTTGTGTAAAAGGTTGGAATAGCAGTGTACACTGCACATTGTTATTTCTGGTGGTAATACATTTCCTGATGATGTCATAGGGATTTTTGTTGCTAATGAAAATGGGAATGCATTAATGACTTCATAACCAAAGTATTCTCCATAGAAAATGATTTGAAATTGAATACATGTTTGTAAATTGATTTGACACCCAACTGTTAGCTTTTATGTTGTTATATTGAACCTAAAGTAGCGTTGCCTTTCGAGGCGGAGATACAGTATTCCCTGCTGCACTTCAGTCTGGTTTAAAAGTTACAAACCTCTGTTGCAGCGTCCTTTTGACAGCAACCTCAAGGTTGATGGAAATAGACTTGCCACCTATCTGAACTACGTAAGTACATGTGCTGTGCTTCTGCTTCTCTGCCTGTCTTTACTCTAAAATTTTATCTTCATAGAAAGATGAACCTGATGCGTTCAAATCATTAGGCACTGGAAATCGTGTGGCTACATTTTTAAATTATGTAAGTATGTGTATCCTGTGGTGCCTGGCATTGCTCTCGAGTCTTCGGCTAACATCGGTCCACATCAGCACTACACCTGTGGTTCTCAACCAGGCATAATAAGCTTCAAAACAAGCTGGTCAACTCTAAATATTGAATTCCATTTAGAATTCACACACTCAACAACTGTTTCCATTGAGGAACCAGGATTAACACTGATATATGAGGTGGCCACTTTTTAAAAGTGTGATTTTATAGCCCTGGAATAGTCATTAGAAATAATTAAACTAAACAAAATGGGCGTCTTGGAGTGTCTAACATAAAAATATCTAAATATCTAACATAAAAAAATCAATACATTGATGGAAATTGGTTTCTTAGTATTACTTCTGTTTCTAATTTACTTTTACTTTGAACAGAATTTTGCATTAGAAGATCATGCCTTTAAAATGAAACCCATATTCTGGATTAAATAGTCTTTTTTTGAAGAATTTATCAGCAGAAATGTTAAACACTGATGATATACCATGATGTAGTGCTTGAAGGGCTGATGTAAATAATCTTTCTTCATTACAGATGAGTGATGTTGAGGCCGGTGGGGCGACGGTTTTCCCAGATTTTGGAGCCGCTATTTGGCCTAGAAAGGTACGAACAACCTTTATAAACACTTCATGAACCTTTAATAAAACATCAAATCCCTTCATCAATGATGGTACTACAATAATATTTGTTTTGTTATGTATTGTAGCTAAATGATGTATATTATATCTAGTAGATGCAGTGTAAGCAGTATTTCTTTCTAGAATATAGAATTTTTTTTTTTTTTTTAGTCAGTGACAGAAATGCCTTTACAGACACAAAAACATCTCTAGTTATGTCATGGATAGATCTATAACCCATTGAATATAAATATGTATGTGTGTGTGCGTGATCTATATATAAATAGAGGCCTTAATGTCTGCTTTATAAACAGCTGGCAATATGCACGTGAGTTATGAGAGAGAATTGGTCCCGTTAAAGCGTTGTTGGTAGTTATTTTTCAGATGTAATATTTAAAAGATCCTCGTCTCTCTGTAGGGAACAGCGGTGTTCTGGTACAACCTCTTTAAGAGCGGAGAAGGAGACTACAGAACGAGACATGCAGCCTGTCCTGTTCTAGTAGGCAGTAAATGGGGTTAGTGAACTAAACACATCATGTGAAGCATTCTCTTTAAACACACCCACATTCTTCTGAGAAAGAAAGGAAAAAGTTAAAAGGAGTAGGTTGTTTTAAAGTCATCATGTACATTTTTCCCTCATCCTCTCGTTTCTCAGTTTCAAACAAATGGATCCATGAGAGAGGTCAGGAGTTCAGGCGCCCGTGTGGCCTGACTGAAGCGGCTTGATCTTGAGCAGCAGTGCCTCGACTCTCAAACACAGACACACCAGACACCCCAGACGTCTCGAGAACGTACAAGAGTTCCGGTCAGGGCTAACTGCTGTGAGACAAGGGCAGGCTGCAGGGGACTTCTCTGTTATTAGGAGTGTTGTCATTTACCCCATGCTTAACCTTTCTTGGCAGATTAAAGTGGAGTATCGTGTCATGTCCGAAATCTCAGTGTTCTTATAATGCATAAATTATTGTCCTGTTCTTCAGTGTTTGTTTTATATTCTTTTATTGTTTGCAATAAAAATGTCTAAATATGAAGTCATGTTTCTTTTTCTGCCTTTGAGGAGCTGTTTAGGGACGATATGTAGCCTTTATTCAAGAAATGTGAAAATGGTTTCAGTCAAAGACCTGTTTGCCTGATGAAGGTACTTCTTGATCTTGCACCTGGCCAAGACATTTTTGGATGTGCTTGCCTTGATCCTTCTATTATACAGTATGTAGCTTTAGAAAGAAATATTTCGATTAAATTTTTTTCAGAAATGGAATAAATAATATAAATAACATTGATGCACGGGTTATCATGATAGGACAATATTTGGCAGTTTTGGACTCTTAAAAAAAAAAAAAAGGTATTGAGAAACTTGCCCCTAAAGTTGTCCAAATGAAGTTCCCTGAGATGCATATTACCAATAAGAAAAGTTTTGATGTATTGACAAAAGGAAATTTACAAAAAATCTGTATTTGATCTTTATTTAATGTCCTAATTATTTAAAAAAACTAAATCTATAAGTTTGACCCACACAATGTATTTTTGTCTATAGCTAAAAATATACCCCAGTGCTTTTTGTTATTCAGGCTCACATTTGGATATATTTACAGGCTGTTGCAGCTCAGATATGGCATGAATGCATTAACACTGCAACTGCAATTGCATAAATAATAGATTAATTTAGAAATAATGAGATTAATGAGTTTTAAATGGGTATGAAAGACATTATTCAGCCAAAATCATTTTCATACCTGAAAGACTTTCTTTTCTCTGAAACAGGTTTCGTTACCAACATTCTTCAAATAAGCTTCACTTTCCACAAAATGAAAGTCATACAGGTCTGAAATGACACGAGGGTAAATGACTGATAAATTATTCCTTTGGGTGCTTTAATTAAATATAAATGTAAAATTGTTAAGAAACTAAATTTGTTATGTAAATATGGGCTGTATATGAAAGTGCATACTTCCCTATTAGATATTTGGTGAAAAACATATGCGACTAAAGAAGTGCGTCCGAATTAACAGTATTTATAAAAGTCATAGGTCATATGACCTATTACCTCCAACACCATTCTGAAGTATGCATCAAATAGACATTTGACTATCCCAGCTCCAAAACTTGGTTTTCGTGAAAGGTCTTCTGATGGGAGCCAAGATGGCGTCTCGTTGATAAAACATGTTTTTGTACTGCTTCAGTTTAGGAAGAGATTTTAGTCAATAGGTCATATTATGCCCCATTGGCGGTTCGTAAATTTACTCTTTTGATGGCGGCATGCTAATTTGATTGGGAATCCACATTCAGCTAGTTAACGGGCAAGGAACGTGTTGCTAGGAACCTGCGTAATTAATGGAACAGGGACAGGCACTTGTCAAGCAAAACATTAGGCCAAAATAACCATTTTCCAATCATTATTCAATTCTTCTTGTCCTAAACATTGTTACATCAGTTCCAAGTTAAGTGTTTATTGCACTTTGAGATCAAATTTTTTCTTTCTTTCCTTTTTTCCTGTGATTTTTGGCCATTTTTTATTTATGTATATTTTATAGACGAATTTGAGTTTAATCATCTGAAAATGATTTCTTTAAATGCTTAAGAGACAACACTAAAAGAAAGGCTACAAAGGATTTTGTCTACAAATGGGAGAGTTTTAAATTTAAATCCAGGCAATTGGCTATTAAACGAAGTAAGGAAATAAAAAAGAATAGAGACCACACGGAAGCAGAATTGTTGGATAAAATTGATAGTCTTTGCAAACTTCAAATTCTCTGCCAAGTACAGGATAGTGAGCTCCATTCTTTACAAGCAAAACTTAATGACTTGTATACTAACAAGGTTAATGGAGCTTTTGTGAAGAAAAAGGTGAGAGGAATACAGCATACTTTTTTGCCCTTGAAAAGAGGAACTTTATTCAATATTTTATTCCATTGATAAATAAGGACTTAAAAGTGTTTGAATTCCAGTTAGCTCTTCGACATATGAAAAAGGGTAAGAGTCCTGGGGCCTCATTTATAAAAATTTACGTAGATTTCATCCTTAAAGTGTGCGTACACTGTAAAAAAAGTCAGTAAAATATACAGCAAAACACCGTCAAATTCCAACGGTAATGGAGCGTAAAACCAAAA
>JAUMHG010000069.1:12413125-12427333 GCA_032359395.1 Enteromius anoplus
GGCGAGATGAGGAGATGAATGGACAAAGCGATTTCGTGCGCGCTTCTCTCGAAACTCGTTTGGAGAAACGTCACTTCTTCATGTTTACAGACATATTTCATGAGTATATACAGTATGGCAGGTACGTCTCATCTCTCTCTTGCTCTCAGGACTCTAAATGGGTGGAAGAGAAGCAGCTGTTTCTCAGGCGCAATCAGGAGCTGCTGGAGAAGGTGAGTCAAAGTGTTGGGGAAAGTTACTTTTGAAAGTAATGCATTGCATTTTCTCGTTTGGGACAAGTTTAGTATCAATAGTTTAAATATAAATTTAGTTACAGTGCATTCAGATACTGTATCACATTTTTTTCTATGTACATTATTTGCAAAAACTTAGTGCTGTCGAATGATTAATTGCAATTAATCGCAAAGCTTTTGTTTACATAGTATATGTATGTACTCTATGTATATTTAGGCCTATTATGTATCTATAATAATACATGTATGTACAAATAAGTTATGCTTGTATATGTATATATAATATTAAATATAGGAATATAAATATATAAATGTACATACAAGTAATATACTGTATGTGTAGTAGTATACTGTATGTATAATGCTGCATTTATTTGATTAAAAATATAGTAAAAACAGTAATAATTTGAAAGATTTTGACAATTTAAAATAGCCGTTTTTTTTATATCAAACACAATTTATTCTTGTGATCAAATCTGTATTTTCAGCATCATTACTCCAGTCTTCAGTGTCTTCAGAAATCACATGCTGATTCTCTCAAGAAACATTTCTGATTATTGTCAGTGTAAAAAACAGCTGCTCAATGTTTTTGTGAAACTGATACACTTTCATTCAGTAGTTTAATAAAGTTACCAAAGATTTCTGTTCAAATAAACACTGTTCTTTTGTACTTTCTGTTCCTCAAAGAAACATGAAAAAACAGTTTCCACAACAATATTAAGCAGCACCACTGTTTTCATCACTGATAATAATCAGAAATGTTTCTCGAGCAGCAAATCAGAATGATCTCCGAAGGATCATGTGACACTGAAGACTGGAGGAATGGCTATTAATGCAGGAAGGTTTGTAGAAGTCTCTGTCAGTCAGATGACATTTCTTCTGATGCTTCTTGGCCAGGGGGAGAAGCTGGAGACAGAAAATGGAAAGCTGCAGCAGGAGCTACAGGACTCTAAAGATCAGAACGAACTCCTGGAGTTTCGCATCCTTGAGCTCGAGGTTTGACTCTGTTCTGTTCACTGGCTGCACCTTAAACTCCAGTTTAAGACTTTGACATGAAGTTCATACCAGTGTTAAACTTTGACAGGTCATGCTAGTTTATAGAAGTTTGTGAGTAAATGTGCAAATGTATTTACAGCTGTGCAGCAAATTTTGGCTAATTTGATGAAATCCATTCATTTCAGTAGTTATCCAAGTTTTCTTCATTAACTTCATTAACTCCTAACCCGCCTTCGTTAACTTTATTTTTTAGCTTGATTTGTTCCAAAGATATAACAAGTACTCATTAACCAACCTTTAACCATTATTCCTAGTTTGAGGAATCTGTAAATAAGTAATAATAATTGATTTTAATAATTGATTTTATGTCTAAATTGTACATATAAAACATTCAGAAACTGTATAAAGGCTGTTTTTTTGACACAGGATAAAAAGAATTAAAAAGATAACTATGGCTTTTTATCTTGCAATTCCTAAAAAAATGTTTTTTGAGAGGATTTGCGAGATGTAAAAAAAAAACCCATTTATGACTTTTATTTTCAGAATTGCACATTTATGTCTGACAATTTGATTATGAATGATAAGAAAAAAATCTAAATTGTGAGATACAAAGAAGCCAATAACAAGGCATTATATTATATAATATTTTTTCTTTAGTGTACGTGTTATCATCATCAAGTAATAAATATGCACATATTTAGTAAAGAGTAAGTTGTTAAATAATACCCTTTTATGTCAAAACTAAGGCTAGGTTATGCAAACTGGTGCAATCAGCCACAAATCTGATTTCCTAAGAGAGCCCAATGAAATATAGTGTACAGGGACTTCTTGTTTGGAGTCTTTTTTAAATTTATCTTAATTTCATTTCATTTATTTTGAGGCTAGTTGTTTCCACACTGATTCATTGCCTTGAGAAGTTGGAGAGTGTAAAGTGTGTTTGATGTGATCTGTCAGGAGCGTGAGAGGAGATCGCCTCCGTTTACTCTCCAGATCCACCCTTTCTCTGAAGGAGTGAGTGCTCTGCAGATCTACTGTATAAAGGAGGGCGTGAAGGTAACTGTCCAGTCATCATCTGTCACCTGTGTTCAGTAAAAGCTCACGAACTGAACCAGATCTCCTATTCTCTCCACAGGATGTGTGTATACCAGACCTCATCAAGCTGCTGGACATACTCGGGGATAACGGGGTACGACACACACACACACACACACACACACACACACACACATGTACTTGACTTTTCCCTTAAAAAAAGTAGAGGATTGCCCCTTTTTTTCGTTTAGTCATTTAATAACAGTTACTTTTTATGTAATTAACTCAATACTGTGTATAGAGTGTAGAACATTTATATATAATACATTAATGCATTTATTATCAGCATTAAAATCTAAAATGCATGCTTAGATTTAGAAAGTAAATAGGTACTTTTTTGAAAGAGTAATTTGTACAGTAATCTAATTACACTGTTAAAGATGTAATTAGTAACTAAAGGAACACATTACTTTTTTTTCCAGCTCCCCTAGTTGAGTTTTAACGTTTTGGAATCCATTCAGCCGATCTCCGGGTCTGGCGTTAGCACTTTTAGCTGTAGCTTAGCATAGATCATTGAATCTGATTAAACTGTTAGCATCATACTCAAATGACCAGAGAGTTTTGATAGTTTTCCTGTTTAAAACTTGACTATACTCTCATACTAGGTAAAAGTGCTACCTCCAGATCAACTGAATGGATTCGAAAACAGTAAAACTCAACTGTAAAACTTAATAATAGGGGAGTTGAAAAATGAGCCTATTTTTATAAAAATTGTGTGTTTTCAGAGTAACTGTCACGCGCTGCGTGTGGTAAATCACGAAGGCAGATATCAAACTCTGAAATATAAATCCTTTTAATAATCCAACGGCACGTAGACACAGACAAGCAGGGAATCCACACCAACAGACGAAGGAACATTAATGACCCGACAAATGACTTAAACTGAACATAACTTAAATAGAACAGACAATGACATTAATTAATACGACACACCTGAACGGTATAGACAATTAACAGAAACTGTCGTAGTGTTTAGGGTTAATAATGCAAACCCCAGACTCAGTGCTGAGTGTGTGTTTATGGTTTTTTGCAGAACCTGAGGAACGAGGAGCAGGTGGCCATTATTCAAGCCAGTACCGTGCTGTCGCTCGCTGAGAAGGTACGTCTTTACTGTATATACTGTGTATGATATTACAGTGGCACTGTTTGTAAATATGAGCAAAGATGGCTGTGAAAAGAAATCACAAAAATTCGAATCATTCATTGAAACGAAGTTGAATCTTTTGAATGAAAGATCAAAGGGATAAACAATGCAGGGTCCCACTGTATATTAAGTGGCCTTAACTACTATGTACTTACATTTAAATTAATAATTTGGTACAATGCACTTATTGTGTACATATATGTTTTTACATTGTACTTTGATTTGTAAAAATACCCATTTGTAATTACACCTGTAATACTTTTTTGTATTTACATTTATAATAACACTATTGACCCATCCCTTACACCTTAACCCACCCTTAAACATACCCATACCACCAAACCTGTCCCTAACCTTACCCATATCCACCTCAATGGCAGCAGAAGAGTTTTGGGTAACACTTTATTTTAAGGTGTCATAATACAGAGTAATAACCTAAATAGGTACTTAGTAGTAGCCAGTTATTGTGAAATAAAATTTACTTATCATGTAACTAAGTTATGGAACGGACTATAATTACAATTTTGTAATTATGCAGATGTAACAGACAGCTACTGTTACACATATGTTACACACTGAGTCTGTTACACACTTAAGTACAATCTTGATACACTTTGTACCGTATGTACCGTAGTACCGTATGTCTGTGTAATATTCTGTAATTCTGATGTAATTAGAAAGGTATTACATGTATTTAAGTTGTTTACTAATGGGTTAAATCAAACTAAGGTGCAGCTAGATAAGGTGTACAGTACATGAATTACACTTCAGTACTTGATACACTTTATTTTAAGTAGCTATGCCTGTGTAAGATTCTGTAATTGTAATGTAACAGTAGCAGTCTATTACATGTACATAATTACAAACTGTTCCATAACTCAGTTACATGGTAAGTACATTTTGTTTTATGTAAGTACACTGACTACTACTAAATATTTACTAGTGTTACAGTGTTTTGCAATACAATATAAAAACAATGTGTCGTAGGTGTGCCGTAAGGAGAACATAGTAGTCACGGAGTGTGTGGAGTCTTTTAATTCTCAAACTCAGGAACATGGGATACAATGCAGACTTGAAGACATATAGACATATAAGGACAGACAAGGGAGACTCAGGAACACAGGGTAAATATACACACGGAAATCATGGGAGAACTGAAAACACCTGGGGAACACAGCTGGAGACTAGCTATATACACAATGAACTAATCGGGGACAGGAACAACCAAATATGGGCATACAAGACGGACATTACTCCCCCCTCCCGGAAGGTGCGTCCTCGCACCTGAGAACATTCAAAGGAAAGGGGGGTGGGAGCTATGGAGGAGGACAGACACCTGGGAGGGGACGATAGAGCAGTCCATGGTGGTGATGAAGGAGGGAGGAGCCATGGAGGAAGAGGAACATGACTCTGGAACGGCATTCCTGGCCATAAATACGGAATGGAATCCATGGGGATCTGGATTGGCTCTCCTGGCTGTGACTCGGGAACAGGACTCGTGAACGGCACTCCTGGCCGTGACTGCGGAATGGAATCTGTGGGGTTCTGAAACAGCTCTCCTGGCTGTGATTGTAGGTGCTCTTATGGGACAGCCTCCGGCGGGTGCCCTTGCGGTGTGGGAATCGGAGGGTGCCCCTCTAGCGGGTCTATCGGCAGGATTTTGGACAGTGGGCTGGCTTCTGTCCGGACGCTTCCCAGACACTGGTAGATAGCCTCCCTCCAACACATGCCTGTGGTGTCTGGGAAATCCATGGGGCGATGAAAACAAGCCCCGAGCCGGAACAGAGTCTTTTAATTCTCAAACTCAAGAACATAGGATACAACGCAGACATGAAGACATATAGACATATAAGAACCGACAAGGGAGACTCGGGAACACAGGGTAAATATACACACGGAAATCATGGGAGAACTGAAAACACCTGGGGAACACAGCTGGGAACAAATTAACACAATGAACTAATCGGGGACAGGAACAACCAAATACGGGCATACAAGACTGACAATAAGTATATTGTACTTATTTTTTGGTGTATACATAGTAGGTAAGCCCAACAAATATAAAGTGTGACCCAATGCAGATTTATTTTCACAGCCTACTAAGGATGCCAATATTAGTGGAGGGCACTGTATATACTCTATAAGACATACATTTTAAAGAGGCCCAAAAAGTGTTAGACTGTATGACTGGCATACCTGAACCATTACTAGTAATGTAGTACTCAAAACATATTGGTATAATTTGTATCATATTTTATTGTGTTCATGTGTACAGATGGGTGAAAAATGTGTCAGAAATCATACATCTTGCGATTTAGGAAAGTTCGTTTGCTCGTTCATTGCATTGTTTATAATATACCATAATATGTTATAATGTAGCTGTTGCTTTCATAATATATAATCTTATTGGGAGTTAAATATCATGTTATACTTTTATTTAAAAAAAATAAATAAAACAATGTAAATGTAAAAGGTCCCAACCTTGACTCATTATGGATTGTATTTGTACTCTGGCTTGTCTCTGTTTGAATTTTATTTCAAGACCAGTCAAAAACCCAACTATTTACTATTGTCTTCTACAGAAGAATTTGATTTATTTTGCCTTGTTGAATCAATTTAAAACAATCTAAATTCAAATACAATCAGTGTAACGGACTGGCAGAGTCGTTTGGATCCATTTGCAGCGTATTTTATTCTCGTAGTCAGACAGGCAGAGTTCAGGTTACAGGCAGACAGTAGTAGAGGAGACAAGACGATAATCGTGGTCAAATAACAGGCAGAAGGTCAGGGCAGGCAGCGAGAATCAATAATCCGATATAACAGTCCAAGATAATCCAGAGAGACAAACAGAGAAAACGCTTGGTAGTGATAGCTAGGCAAATCAAAACTTCGCGTTTGAACTGATCTAAAAACAGCGTTTAAATAGGCCAGATAACTGGCAACACCTGGTACGGAAACAGACAAGGTACGTGAGTAAAAAGAGTCCGGGTGGGAACTAGAATTCCGGCGAAGGTTCCCGCTGCTGTGTGACGGAGAGAGCCACGGAGGCGCGGCTCGTGACAATCAGTTAACTATCAATTAACTATTTTGTTTTGATTCAAATGCACTTAGTGACTTATCTTTACATCCTGTTGTGCCTGGTCAACATTTAAGGGGGGATTGTGTAAAACATGTCACCAAAAATTGAACTTTTAAAGTATGATATAATTAAGCAATACCATCAGATATCATCAGAGCAAGAGTTATGTTTTCACAAAATAAGCTTGATTGCAAACATGACATTGATTTATCTGACAATATTCTAAACAAATCCACAGCAGATCATTTCCAAGCAACTCACATCAGTGCTTCATCATTAGTGAATGAACCAACTACTTGCTTCAAGTTTTAGTTTCATATGAAGAGTATCCTTTTTACCTTTAAAACATTAGTGTTATGAAATTATCTGTACAGCTGTCAGTGTAGAATTCCAGTGTGCTTTCTGGTCGTGGTCTAGTTTATGTGGTCTCTTAACTATAACACTAGCCATTACATTAGAAACACACACAAGGACTGTAATGATTATTTGTGAAGTAGACAGATGTTTGTCAGTAAACAGATGTGTGTTGTGATTTAGTGGATCCAGCAGATCGAAGGCACAGAAGCAGCTCTGCATCAGAAGATGATGGACCTGGAGCTCGAGATGGTACATACTAAAAGCCCTGTCTCTACACAATATTTCTAACTAAATGCAAGACTCCTGTCTACTATCTGATCTATACCTTGAACAGTAGTGTGAAGTTAACACTTAAACACAAAATACTGATTTAAATTCCTCTCAGGCAGCTTTGAGCCAAACAAAACAGACATGAAGTCATAATGTACAGTCTAGTTACACAGCTTTTCACCACATCAATTAAGGACAGGGCCATAAAATATATAGATCTGAGACGAAATCATATATCTTACCTGCTTATTTTTCTATTATCCGTTACAGAACAGTCTTTCTGGCAGCACATTATTTCACAATACTATATATTAATACTGAAGTCCTCAGCTTTGATTGTTAATACAGAATGAAATGAGAGAGAGTAGGAGCATTTGCATTGCAAGAAGATTTACTGTGTTAGAAGCTTGAATTATTGCACAGATGTCATTTGTGAGATGCAATGCTAGATAGATGCGTTAATTAGAAAAGGTCCGTTCACTGCTGTCTTGATTTCATCTCCATCATGTCTGGTGATTTGCAGGAGATGTTCTGCAAACAGAAGGGTTATCTGGAGGAGGAGCTGGACTATAGGAAGCAGGCGCTGGACCAGGCCTACATGGTAAAATATCCCTTAACTTTTATCTTTCTATTAACGTCAGCTGAGAAATGTGTGTGCTGGTTTAACTACGCTTGTGAGGATGAAATGCCTTCACTTATTTAGTAAAAGTTAATGACAACTCACTAGTGTGGACATTTGACTAGTCTTCACTAGTTAAGAACGCTTAGATATCAGCCAAAAGATGTTTTGATGTAGATCTTGTGTTTGTGTGATGGGTAGGTTTAGGGATCGAAAATATCAAAAGCCTGATAGAAATTCAATGGAAGTCTATGCGATATCCTAGCTAAGATAGCAACACAAACGTGTGTGTGTGTGTGTGTTTGCAATAGCAAATCCAGGAGCTGGAGGCGACCCTGTACAACTCCCTGCAGCAGGATAAAGTTATCAAATACGGAGAACCCCTGGACGAGATGCAGAAGGACGAGTTGCGTACGGCAGTGGAGAAACTGCGCAGACAGATGCTGCGTAAGAGCCGAGAATATGACTGTCAGGTGCTGCAGGAGAGAATGGAGCTGCTCCATCAGGCCCATCAGGTACTGTACCTTCATCTCAGCAGCAATTAAGCACGTTTTATACATGTACTATGTGTCTTATGACGTAACCAAACATGAGATGAGATTACAAAAGACTTAATCATTTATATTTCATATTACCCAGGAGACAGGTCAGAGAAGGCATGGAAGAATTTTTAAAAATCACATTATTAATTAGATTTTGCGCAATGTTGGGGAAAAGTCTTTAAACTCTTTAAGAGGAAAACTAATTATGTTACTTTTTATGGAAAGTAGTTTAAATATTAAGAAAAAGAAGCAATTTCTCTCAACAAGGTTTTTTAAAATAATTTCTCGTAAACAAAAATCGTACTATTCTATACACTATTCTTGGAAAAAGTCGTCTGATTATGTAACTCACGTTTCTTGTGATGCGTAACCCCCAACAATGAAGACAAATGACTCAAATATCATACAACATGCTTTTGAGCAACATTTATTTGTCCATCTCTCAATCATCATTGTATTTCACTGCAATATACATTTTGTCCCCAAATTAAAAGCTGTAGATCTTAAAACCAAACATTACATAGCATCTTACTAATACATATTATTGGGAAACAAAGAGTGAAAATTAATATTTAAATATGTTTTTTTTTTTTTTTTTTTTATAAATTGTTGTTTTATAAGCTATAAGTATTTCATCTTCTGGCTGCATAAATTAAAATATCTGCATCAAATTGCATGTTTTTGCTCATTTTGGGCCTCTTAATTTACTAATCAACTAAAACTAAAACAATAAAAACCTTACTTTGGATATAAATAAATGTTAAATAATAATAATAATAATAAATATGCAGAAATAAAACCTAATTAAAAATATTAACAAAAATAACAAAGTTCTGAATAATTAAAAATGTTTTTTCCTTTTTTAATTTGAGCTCGATGTCACCGTGTCATACAGTGAGCCAAAAAAAGCCTGTTGTATCAAATATGATATAACATAAAACACATACGCAAATGTGTTTGACGTACAGGACAGTGCACTAGCGTTTATCTACAGAAGAGGGCAGCAGACACACCAAGCACTGATACTACTGTAAAACCAGTGCATGTTTCAATGTCAGATTTCTATGCTATTCCGGGGATTTAACTAGTTTTCCTAGACTCTATTTATAAAAGAGGTTTTATATTAAAAAGCACTGTTATCAAGGATTGCAGCTTTCTCGAACCTGTTTGCAGCAGTCACTTAATAAACAATCTGTGACGTGTGTTTCTCTCAACGCAGAGGATCAGAGACCTGGAGGACAAGACTGACATTCAGAGGAGACAGATTAAAGATCTAGAGGAGAAGGTAACACAGTATATCTCAATTTCTGTCAACTGTACTCAAAATGTTTCCTTAACGTCTCCCATTCTTTGTTCTGATATGGATGTTGAGCATTTGTCTTGGCTGTAACCATAATTAATGCATCTTTCTTTTTTCCTTCTTTCTGTCCTTCCAGTTTTTATTTCTCTTTTTATTCTTCTCTCTTGCCTTCATTCTTTGGCCTTGATGTCTGTGACATCTCCTGCGGAGGTGAGTGAAGGATCTTTTCTGCTTCCTACTATTCTTTCCGTTCTGGTGTTGAACGTTTTTGTAAGGAAAATGTCTTAATCTCTGCCGAAAAGTACATTTTAGAGTAAACTATTGTTTTGGGGGTTTATGAGTCACTGCATGATGTAATGATAAGTAGCCTTTTAGTGATTAGTCCATAAAAGCACATACAAGCATCACATGAATCACAGCATTTATTGCCATTAATCTTGCCATCCAAGATTAGAATAAGTTTGGAGTAATGTTTCATTGCATCACTTGGATGCTCTGCAATGAATGGGTGTCATCTGAATGAGAGTCCAAACAGCTGATAAAAACACCACACCAATCCAATCCATCAGTTAACATCTGGAGAAGACAGAAGCTGAAACAAATCCATAACTAAGACATTTTAAATTGTCTTTTCAAGGCATTAACTGATGGTCTGGAGTGTGGATTATTTGTGTTGTTTTAATCATCTGATCTTAGTCCGTGTCTCTTTGTCTTTTGTCAGGGTTTGAAGCAACCTGGAGCTGTCGCATGCAACTGCAGTCGTCCGGTTGTAATGACTCAAGGTGTATTCGTGGCTGTTTTGTTTTGCTTGTGTGGAAAGTGGGAAACTCAGAGTTATTGATTACGGACTTCATTGGTTTCAACCTCTGCGGAGGACCAGGACAGAACGCTTGAACTCACACTTACAAGTGTGGCAGATCATAATCATCAACCCAACTGGAGAACTAGAAATTATCTCTGCCATGCAGGGACCCGACATAACTACGTCTTTACAGCATCTAACGCTAACATCCAGAAACCCTCTCTCACTCTGTCCATCTGTCTGTCTCTCCTCCCACAAACACTTTGGGAAAGTTGAAGCGAAACGGACGTCTCGGCGGACACACATCCTCTCACAGGAGCTATGGGTGCTGACTCAGGGCCTGTTAGTGAGGTGACTGTCACATCTCTGTTATCAGGACCCCTTAGGAGAGGCGTCTTCCTCACTGCCTGAACACAGAAAGAACAAGGAGACAGATTGAGAGAGAAAGCGAGACCATCCACTACAAACCATCCACAATAGCAGTTTTCGTTTACTCCTAGAAAGTTGAGTAGACTACTGCGACTTTACTTAATGGTTTTTAATATATATATTTTTTAATTATTCCTCATATTGGGCCTCATTCCTTCATCACAAGCATAATTTCTGTGTAAATCGTTCAAAAGGTTTATGTAACAAAACTATTAGCGCAGTGTGACAGTTTATGCAACCAAAACACATGCTAAAACGCGATGAAACGGAAGCAGAGGCAGAAATTTTCTTCTGTATTGTCACTCCAATAAATAAGATTACAGTAGATTTGTAAAAAAAAATGAATGGGGTTTAAACTGACTATATGATTGAAGAATTATTGTATATATTGCCAAAGACAGGTTTGATGATTGACCAGAAGATCCTACTACAGTATTGTAATAAATAATTGCAATAATTAAATTATAAATAATTTAATAAATAGGACATACATACAGTATGGGAGAACCTTTCTGCCAATGAATGAAAAATAAAAAAGGTTATTGCATTTTTTTTTCTGTGTCTAATCTTATCTTTTTCTCAAGATTGCGTGATATAAACATGCATTTATGACTTTTTATCCTCAAAATTCTCTGCTATAGTGAGAAAGATAATTACAAGATATAACATAAGAGAGGAAAAGTCATAATTGTAAGTTTATATCTCATAATTCTGACTTAATAACAAATGTGAGGAAATGTGAGTTATAAGAACTATAATATTAACGCGATTATAATATTTTTTAATCATAATTGCTGGATATAAACTTGCAAATGTGAGAAAAGTCAGAATTGCAGAAAATCTTCTTTTTTTATGTTTATATTATGCAATTCTGAGAAATTCAGAATTGTGAGATTAAAAAGTACCAAATTACTTTTTATTTATTTATTGAATTGGTCTAAACTGGCTTCCATTTATGCATGAATGAATCACGATAAAGAACGTGCGTTTGGAAAGTAAATGGAGTGAATTTGTATTACTTAAACTGTCCTTATGTAAATTATTGTATGTAGTTTTGAATAAACTGTCGCACCACACGCATTGACGCAAGTGAAACCATTCACATGCAGCAGTTTATGAAAGTTAAACTGTTCTTCTGTAAACTGTGGTATCATGCAGCAGAACATTTTTACTCCCGAATGTTGCACCATGTGAGAGTTTATCCAGGTTAAACCATTGTTTAATAAACAGTCACATCACACAAGAGTTTAAGTAAAACTTGAAACTGTCACACAAAGGCCCTACCTAATTCTGCTTGTGGTTCACGAATGAGGTCTGTTGTCCAATAATATTCCCTGTCTATGATGATCAACAGTACCTGATTCTGATTGCAGTGTAATATATATGTTTGTTGATATGTACATGTGTCTCTATTTCCTCTGATGTGAATACACTTCTCCTCCTGCAGCTTGAGCAGTAGAGTCACTTTGCAGTTTAGAATTTATTCATGACTATAAATTGCGGCGTGTATTGTGGTGACGGCTGCAGATGAAACTGTTTCTGCCTTCCTCGATTGTCCCTGTATTTACTCATCTCGTCCCCGAGCCTCGTTCTTTTCTACTCTTCCAAATAAACAGCTGTAGCATACCAGCAGGACTTTCACTAACTGGTTTGTACTGAATGATCTTTCTAACTCCCTTTAATTGGCTGTGTCTCTGGCTTGTAAATATTTTTTGGGGCATTCTGTATACCAGGTTTGGCTTCATTTCATTAAAGTCTAAATACCTCCTCAGAAATACGATAATCTTTCTTTTTTTTCCCACCTTTGGAAGTGCTGGGAAATTACAATAATGCATTACTCCATAAGAAAGCAACTAATTGCATTACTTTCTATGAAAAACAATACCTTTGAGTTACCTTTCACACATGACTCCCAGTTTCCCTCGACACAGGACAGACAAGCTGTCAGTCAGTCTGTAGAAAAAAACGTAGCTGGCATTACTTATTTGAAAGCGTAATTTCTTGAAAACGATGTTTTCTTGTAAATTTAAAAGTAATGCATTACTTTACCAGTTACTTGAAAAAGTAATCTGATTACATCGCTCAGGTTACTTGTAATGCATTACCCCCAACACTGAATTATATGTTTTTAACAAACAACACCAAATGTATTTTATTCCGAAACATTATAATGTAATGCATCAATATATAGAATTTGTCCATTTATATAAAATAATAATGATGTATTAAAGTTTGTAAAATGTATATATTAAGGTAGAGCACATAATTAAAATGAGGTGTGTAAAAGACCTGTGGTTATCACGATCTACATACAGTAGTACTATGAATGAACAATTGTGAAAGTTAATTGTAAAAGCAAATATTAGAAGGCTGTCGAGTCCCAACTTGGTTGCACAGTCAGACATTTCTATCTATAAGAAATTGAGTTTTACACTTTTTTTTTTACATGGTTGTGAATGTAAGTGAGTTGGATGACAAACAATGTTCTGTATAAAAAGTGAAAAGACTAAAGTATGCTTCTCAGCTCTGCAACGCTGGCTCAGTAACTATTTATGACTCTGTAATGGAGGATTTTAAAAGGAAAATGAAGAATTAGTTATTTCTATTCTTTTTAGATGTTCGGCCCCCATCTTCCAGTCACGACTCACGAGGCCCAAATTTTTTATTCTTACCTTAAAATTTATATGGGGTACATTTAGTATGAATGTATTCTTATTTTCTGCTGGTTTGTGTTCTCATAATAGTTTTATTGTAAAGAATGTTACTTTGTACAGTGTTTGAGAAGCTTTGTTTGAAGGCACTATATAAAGTTTTATATAGCGTCTAGTTTTCAGTAGAAAGCAGAAACTTTCTGCAACAATGACCACTGATGTGTTCAGTGACCTGAGAAGTCTGTAAACACATACGGATATAATAAAATCATACATATGAAAAAAAAAAAAAACTGTCGGCTTACGCTATGTACAATTAAAATCCAAAGACATCAAATATGTTTTAAAAGTGGATGCACAGAGGTTGGAACTGTTCTAATATGAAAAAAGTTCATTGTTCCAAGTCTGGTGCAACTTTAGCCCTGACATGTTTAGTTCCCTTTCAGGAACTCGAGCTGCGTCGAGTACGACGCTTTGGAAACGCCCTCCAGCGTGACCGCTCTGAAAAGTGTGTTAAATCAGCCAATTGTGAATTGGGACGTCAACGGCGGGTCACAGGGCTACAATGTATGTGCGCCCTCTGCACCCCAGTATGAGGCTTAAAGGCGGTGTCTCGCGCTGCCGTTGATCTAAAAATAGAGCGGCAGCAGAGATGAAAGGTAACGCGCTGTATTAAATGAGAAATCAAATGTTT
>JAUMHG010000069.1:12456524-12470266 GCA_032359395.1 Enteromius anoplus
TTAAATTAACATTTTCATCCTTCCGCGAAACGATATAGTACCATGTGACTAACATTCAACCGTAAGACAATTTATAAGATCATATGAATACATATGAATAATATTAATTATTAATAGGAACATTTTCCATTGTAATTTTTCATAATTGTGGTTGTCCAGTGTTTGTCACAAGATGACGCCAAACGGTAATCTTTGTTGGCGCGGAGGGATTTTAAACATAAGTAGTGCCGGCTATGTGTTATTACTTCGAAAAGAACGAACCTGCAAATGTCTCAACTGACCAATCAGAATCAAGCATTCCAGAGAGACGTGTAATAAGTAAAGAAAAACTATTATTTTTTTGATGACAGCACAAATATATATATATATAAATATATATATATACACACATATATGTGTGTGTGTACTTTATGTATTTTACTCAGTGTTTCTTGAGTAATTGAGTAAATTGAATGTACTTCACATTAGTTATGGCAAAGCAAACTTTTACTGAGAGTAAAGCAAGTCAGTAATCTAGAGATGGAGACACATCAGATAGTAGTTCTTTCCCTCATCAAAGTCTGTTTCTAGTTTTGAATCCGAGTTTGCACAGCTGGGATCTGCCGGTTGGTTTGCGGAATGGCTTAAAGCGTGTCAATGAAGGCTGTTTTTATCTCTCTGTTTCTCCGTAGGTCCTGAGGAAGCCCCAATCAGACCGGCAGGAAGACGCATCGTTGTGCCTCCTGGTGGCCGCTCCAACATCACCTCCCTTAGTTAAATATAAAGAGCATGTAAGAGAGAGGCCAGGATCAAATCAGCCGTGTAGAAGTAAGGTGATTAGTCAGGAAACGTAAAACACTGACCTCATGCCTTACCCTCCGTGATTTCCTCCTGCTGAGTGACTGAAGATCAGTAGTCCACCTCCGAGAAAGCAAAGCATTTAGTGTAGCGTTACGTTCATTCGTGTGTTTAGATTAACTCAATTAGATAGACATTAGAATTACCGTAAAAATTGGTTTGGATGGTCTGTGCTGTTTATGAAAGGAAACTTTCGGTCGAGGAAGGACTACTGTGGCGTGTTTCATAGGGCTTCGTCTGTATTCCCTCATAAGCTTTATTTGCATACATCAGCTGTGATTATGCTAGTAAACGTTACTTTGTAAATGTTAAAGTGTTGAGCAGTTTTTTTTTTTTTTTGAAGTATAATAAAAGTTGAATGTTAAGGAAAAACATGCAATGATATACATCTACATGCACTCACATACTGTACTGCTTTCATTATCCGTCTCACTGAAGATACCAGAAACATTACCCATCTGCTGAACTTCGGTCAAACAAATAAGATATTCAACTTCTGCGTTCCAGATTATTGAAGGATGATTAACATGTGCTACAATGACTTTTCTTAAATCACTCAAAAAGTATACGTTTTTGATATCTAAATCTTTCACGTGACGTTGGTAGGAAAGCTCTCAGTTCTGCATACTGTATGTTAGATATGCCCCAGATAACAGCGGCCGTTTGATGTGGATTAAGTTGTTCATTATATTTATGTAGGTTCGATTGTATTACCTTTCTTTTTTTTTAACATCTAAGTCAATAAAAGCTGGTGAGAATGAACGTGTGATGTGCAAAATTTGCTCCTCAATAAACAGAAGTTACAACTGACTGCCTGTGAATGATTTCTCAGCTGCTCTTTATATTCAGCAACAAATCAGAACTGCTGAAACATACATTACACAGGGAAGTATGAGCACACAGCATCTGAAATCTTCATTACCAGTCTGAGCTGGATCAGGTCAGTGAGGGAAAAGGGACATTTCTCTTGAGATTATGATTAAGAAGTGAATGGAAGGGGGAACAGTTACGCTTATCAAGTCCAATTAGTGAAATATTACTAATGTTACCATAACAGTTACAATAATTATAATACATAAAACAAGTGATTCATATGTAACTTGACGTGTGTATAGGGCGATTGCATGTAAAGTTTTTTTAAAACTTACAATAAGATACCTATATTTTTTCTTTTTTGGTTTTAATAACATTATTGTTTAGCAATAATGTTTTAATATGTTTCATATAAAGTGCTACTTGCCTGGTATATACCAATAATCATTTTTTAGATCATGCGCTTCATAAAAAATGCTTTCAGGTGAAGTGGGGCATTGCTTATTTGACAAAAATGATTCTGCGTCCTAAAAACGCATAATTTATTAACACGTTATAATCCTGATCACTTTACCTGCAATCACCCCGAGGCTTAAACTTGACATGTTTAGTATTTCTCAGAATTGTTTTTGTTGTTAAACAGTATTGTAGGTAGATTATCTGCAATATTTAATATTCGCCTGACCACTAGGTGGCGATATCGATTCACTGTTGTATTATTATTTTTTAGCAAACATTAAAAGATTCAGAAAAGGTACTATTCAATTTCTAACAGGACATTATGATTTAGTTTATCAGCATTTTCTCTAGCTCTAAAACACAATGCAATGTGTCATTTCAAATACACAGCAAATTTCCACATTTTGTTATGTTATCAGAATATTAGGCACAATTTTTACACTTTTTTTTTCATAAATGAGCCAAACGTGTAAATATTCTCGGGCCACTTGTCAGATGATGCTATTTAATTATTTTATTATTATTGGATCCGTACACCATGGTCCATATCTTACTGAGCAGCACGATGTGAATCCAACAACGCTAAAGAAGCCAAATAAAGCATGAATGAGGTTCACATCGTTTGAATGAACCACAGAGGCATAATGAGCTGAAATGAGTATCTTCACATCCTGTTCTCTGCATGTGTATGTTCAGAAGCACAGCTTTATAAATCACAGAGAGCGGCTGGAGTCTGTTCACTCGCTGAATCAGACAGCGGTAAATCTTCACGTGCCTCCAAACCCATTAGAGAAATCCATTAAACTAGTAAGGCACACATTCCACAGCATCATCGTCCGGTTCTTTCTCTGTACGTGTGATTGTGTATTCACCAGGGTCACACCAGCTCCATCCTCAATCACCCGCCGTGGATTTTTTCATGCATTTGCTGGGGTCCAGGGCCGTCTGCCGGTAGCTCGGAGAAGAAGAGGGTCCGGATGTTAGCCTGATGAACACTGCTGGACGTTGTTGTTCTGTCCATCTTGAATGGCTTTATTTGTCTCTTCTGCATTGAGGTTGTTTGTCTCAGCGTCTGCTCTGGTTTTCCTCAACCTCCAAAACAGAGAAAGGACAACATATCCAGTCACGCTAAAGTTTGACGGTGTTCAAATCTGAAGTTGTTATCTTAAGGCAAGGTTACTGCAGTAATCTGAAAAAAAAAAAAATCTGCCACTTGAAATAACTTTCCAAAGCAACATTTCTCATTTACTGAGAGAAATAAAAATCACACAAACAACAAAATTACTAAAAGTTGACCTAAAATGAACAAAAAATACACAAATACAACAATACAAAACATTTTAACAGTGCCTTTTAATTCTCTTTTACTTGATTCTTTCAGAGTTTATTTGCAAAAACAGAATATGGCTTTCAAAAATATTGATTGTTTTTTAAAAATTGTGTTTTCCAGTTGATGTCAAACTTTTTATTAGGTTATAAAAATAACTTTTAAATAAAAAATACATGTGACTAACAACATAAAACATGATTAAAACATGATTCCTGCTATTTTTTCCAACTCATTTGACTATCAGGTTCAAAGTGTGTTCATAACACATATATAACATTAAAAACTGCATTTTAAAATGAAGTACTGTGTTATTTACTACTACTAATACCATAGAAGCTATACTTACTTTATATTGGAGACTTACTGTACGCATGAAACAGAACATGACTGATGAGTTGTGAAAATATGTCTTACTTCTCTCTGTTGAAGACGATGAAATCTCTTTGGACAGTCTCTAAGCGCTGCTGGAGTTGTCCGTTCTGTGTGATCAAATGAAAAGAATGAGTTATTATAAAGTTTGACATGAAATATGACTGTGTGAATGGCTCGTGAAGCAGGGCTGTGTCCAGCATAAACACCCTATAATAATGCAATAACTCAGCTCGAAGTGTTAAATCTGAAAGTGCACCTTGTATAAAGTTGTGTCGCAAAAGAAAGAGTTGACGCTGAATCAACCAAAATGTGAACCTTTCATAACACATAATAGGGGCACTTAAATGTTAACTAATGACGTGCTATTGTAAAGTGTTACCAAATAATTCCAGTCTTTCAAGAACTGTATGTACTTCAGGGCTTTTATAACCAGCACATGGTTTTACAGTCATTCGTTCGATTTAGTGTTTGTCCTCTTACCGTAATTTTCAAAAGCTTGTTTTGTCTCATTGACTTTCTATCTTTAAAAGCACACATACATTGGATGACTATACAGCTGAAATGGACTAAAAGTCACTGAAGCGTGAATTTTTTTTGCATTTTGTGTGGTTATTGCAGTCTGAGAGAAGTGTTCTCAGGTTGACTGAAGCCTCCAGACGATGAGTTTGCCCTGCTGCACTGCTGTCTTACAGATTTGTCACGGACTCCAGGTGCTTCAACAGCAGGCTGTCAGAAAGCAGACAGGGCAGCAGAAAGAGGGCTTCAGGAGCATTCACGCTGACAGCTCTTCATGCAGAGCTTTCCCTTTCACCAGAAAAGTGTTACAACCGTCTAAGTCACGTATTTCATGAAAAATTAGTGTACACAGATCAATAAAAAATGTTAATGGTAAAACCTGTGAAAAAGATACAGTTGAAAACACGTTAAATGGTTAATTTACAGGGAAAATCCGTAAACTGAAAAATTCCCTGCATTGCATTTTAAATTTAGTTTGAATTTGATGATTTTTCTTTGAAATAACTGTTCCTTCATATAGTTTTTTTCTTCTCAGAGATGTTTATTAGGGTTGTGTGTCGCATGTTATGTTGTTAAATTAATGTTTATTGCATATTTGAGTTTAACGATTCTCATCATGATGGTGTTTAGTGTTTGTGTGAATGACACTGAGCTCCTTCTACTGTATATATGTTACCATTTAAAAGCTTAGGTTCATCATGTGACTTTCTCATCACCGCCTGCATTTGGAGCTTATCAGTGTATTTCAAAGCTACAAAACAGATTTCACTTATTTAATAGGTTGGTATATTTACATTATATCAATTAATGAAATTACGGTAATTAACAGTAAATTGTACTTAAAACTGTAAAACCTAAAATGTTGTTAGGATAATTTTTACAGCTGAATTTGGCAACCACAGCTGCCAGTTTTTTACCATAAATATTACAGAATTTTTTTACTATGTAGGTTAGTAAAGAGTGACATGACTTCAACAACATTAACATTTGGCAAGCCTTTACCGTAAATGTTACAGAATTTTTTTTACAGGTATGCAGGTAATTAGCAACTCCAATAGATTTTTATTTCACTTTCTGACTTTCACCTCAGGTTACTTGAGGGAAAAGCGAGTTAAATATACAGGTAATTTCTGACAGAAAATGATACTTTAATTTAACAGACATCTGCGTTACCCCTAAAACACAATGCAATGAAGTGCAAGTTTCAAAATACAGGAAAAACACCAATAAAAAATAATAGTGAAAAAATGTACACAGAAAATTAAAAAGTACATTGTGCCCTATTGGAATGGATTTTTTACAGTCTATAAAATTATAATATTGTTTGTAAATAATTAAAAGAAATTTCTTGTCAAATTAGAATTATTTTGTTAAGCACACTTCTAAGGATGTAAAAAATGGCTGAAATCTTTAAAAAATAATGCAAAACAGGTCAAATAAAATAAGCTAAACTAATTTCTTTCTTTTTTTCATTACTTTAACAATTGTTTTTTGGTCTTGGCAAACCTGGTTACTGCATATAAAGACATTTTAAAAAGTATGACATTAAAAACTGATGTGAAACACATTTTTCTAGCAATGTCAAGCTCTAAAACATTTTATTGGTCAGTAATTGAATTTCCTGTTTAATACCATTAAGCTGCTTTGAAACAATCTGTAAGCGCTATAAATTAAGTGACTTATCTTGACCTTATTTGAATTGAATAGTAAACTATTTAAATGTAAAAGGTAGTAAATAGTAAAAATTCTGTATTCTTTGTTTTACATCAGATTTTATAGGTTACACAAAAACTAAGCATCATATGTAAAGCTCCAGTATTTAAGCCGGCACTTTCCTTATTTAACAATTACTTGGACCAAACATGACCAAAAAAACAACTATGATTGCTCATCCAGATCCTTCTTATCTAAGTGGATGTTTTGTCCAGAAGAAGCTGCGATGTGCATCAGATTTAAGCTGATGCTTAAATGTCTGTCTAGAGAGAGCATGAATTGAGCATTAGAGGGCCATAAACGTCTCCAGTATAACACAAGATGTGTACTGCAAAGCAAAACGGCAGAGCTGCTGCGGGTGTAAATGTGTGCAGTCATGGGTTTGGGTGTGATGAGGCAGGAGTCAGCAGGTGCCGAGTGTTTAGTGCTTACTCTAGAAACTCCACCAGCGCAGGGGATTTCCTCGAGTAAGCTTGACTGATGCTTAGCATGCTACAATCCAACAGAGACCTCCTTCGCACGCCATCCAATAAAAAGCTCTTTATAAATTCAGTCACAAGCTGCTCATATTACGTTGTGTGTCCCAGAAGAAGGCCAGACATACAGGCTTTTAGAATGAAGAGATTTTTCATTTTCTGTGAACTAAGATCTTAAGAACTGAGCTTTGACTTTAGTTTTAGATAGGAGTGTCCCTGACTAAGGATTTTCATAGCTGAATCTTGCCAAAACCCAGTCTTTCACTCTGGCTCAATTTGAGACTCGTTAAAGATTTAAATCCCTCTGCCAGGATGTACCTCTGTCTGTCAAAGATTATGGAAAATGAAACTAAATTGAAATCTACAGTGGTGGTTAGAATTATTCTCGCTTGTTAAACTATTTATTTTAATCTTCTTTCTTTTCAGATTCTTATATATAGCATTATTTTAATAGGCTGTATATTAACTTATTGGGAGAAAACCGGTAGTTCTATGTGTAATCGGATATTGAGCACCCCCATATAGTCGAATGGTATGGTCATAACAATGTATGTTCTTTGTCAGTATGTGTGTTTTTGTTTTGGTCTGTGTGACTCCGCCCATTGCCAGTGACAACCTGGGTTGCCAACTTGTCTTCAAAGCTCTATGATCACAGACAAATTAGATATCACAGACCAAGGGCACGTGCTGTAACCTTCCTCGCCCAGAGAGCGAAGTCGGTCGCAGCTTGGAGTTCCTGCATTGCCCCTTGATCAGGACCACTCTCATGCAGCTGTTTTAACGCCTTGGCCTGGTAGACCTGTGCACAAGTGCACTGTGATAGCACGCTCCACCTGAGGGATTGCCACATACCCCCTGGCTGCACCGCCATCAAGAGCGGCGAGGGGAGAGGAGTCTGGGCGCAGGTGTGACGAGTAAGGGACCCGCCACGACCTGGTCAGCTCCTCATGCACCTCCGGGAAGAAAGGCACTGGAGGGGAGCGCGGCTGGGCCGTGGTCCTGGACCCCAGTTACCATTCATCCAGTCGCGAGGGGTCGGTAGAAGGCACACGCTGTACCTAAAAACCAACTCCCTCAGCGGCGCAGAGGAGCATAGCCAACAGTTCAGTGTCCGTCGCAGAAGGAGCAGCCACCGCGGTGCGGTGCTGTCCCGGTGTGGTTTCCGCCTCACCATCTGACTCTCACTCTGATGCTGCAGAAGACATCTCAATCTTGCGAGGCGCCCTGAAGGTTACACTCGGCCCTGTTATGGGGGAGCGGTCACCTTCAGGAGGACCACGGGACTACTTTTTTCTGGATTGCCCAGGGAAGACCTTTCCGTGCACACAGTAGGTCTTTGCCCGCTGCATTGCAAAAAGCTGATACAGCCGGCCTTGAAAAAGGCCACCAGCCCAGAGCTTGCTGTCAGACGAGAGAACAGGAACTCGCAGGAACTTTTTTTACAAGATCTACTGCACCCCAACTTCAAATCGAAAGCCGAGGGTATCTCCAGCTCAGGAACGGCGAAGGCTCCTAAGCGAAAAGCTGCAAGTGCACGGCATTCGTGCCCTCTTATACTGACCTAAAGATGAGGCGCACCTGAATGGATTTTGTGCACGCCAATATTCATTGACCTTTTATTTGAAGCTCAAAGGCAATCGGTCTCTCTGGCAAGTTCCCATATGTAACGTTGAAGTAATTGACTGAAAGGGTAACTTTATTTTGATTATAGACTGTGGTGATTATTTCAACCCCTAGCTGTCATTATCACACACTTGATCTTATATGTTAAATAACACATATAGCCTTTATGTATTTAATCCCATTTTATTAAGCTAAAGAGTGTCTTATTCTTCGTGGAATCCAAAATAAAATGAGCTGCATCCTCTACTGTACATATATAATTTTCCCAACCCAACACTTATTCATTTCATTTGTGGTGTGGTGTGGTGTGAAAGGGCTTTTTCATTTGCCAAAAAAAAAAACTTTTTATATTAAAAAAAGAATAAGCAAACCCAGCCCAGATGACGAAAAGTATGGCAAAAGTAACATGTTACTTTTCATAGAAAGTAATGTTATTAGATCCTTTTTTTAGATTGTAGTGCAAGATTATTGGAACACCTGTCCTGTGTCTCATGCCTGTGTTTATGTTTTCTGGTCCATGTGCTCTTTGTTTGTTTA
Source organism: Enteromius anoplus (assembly GCA_032359395.1). NCBI lineage: Eukaryota > Metazoa > Chordata > Actinopteri > Cypriniformes > Cyprinidae > Enteromius > Enteromius anoplus. The sequence goes on from JAUMHG010000069.1 coordinate 12,465,201, forward strand.
CATACCTGTTTCCTCATGTCTCTGCCTCTTTGTAACTCCGCCTCTGTCATTAGTGTTCACTCCCTGCCAGCCTTGTGTGTCCAGGTGTTTCCCCTTTATCCTTGATTGTGTCTTGTATTTAAACCATGTAATTTGGAATGTTCAGTGTCTGTCGTTAATGTGATGGTATGTGCTTAGCCGAGTGTTAGTTTGTTCAGTTCCTTCTTGTGTTTAAATAAATGTCCTTCACGGTGACAATCCAGCCTTCCGAGTTACTTGTTCCGCTGAAGAGCGATCATCTCCAGTCCACATCGTGTCTGAACGACAGACCAGACAGAGAAGATGGCGTTCTGAAGAGAATTGAGGCCATATTCGAGCTAGCTTTCAAGATTGCGGCCGAGTGCACTGTTTCGCGTCCAGTCGGTACCAGTTTGACTACTTGGTGTACGGTATGATGCTCAGTCGGTTCGCGTTTTACAGCGGGAAGATCCCTGATCCGCTAGGGATGGGTTCCACCATCACTTCACAGCGAGAGGGGCTGTGTGGTGTCCAGCCTGACCCGGTTATGCAGCCTGAAAAGCTGCAGAAGGCCTTCATTGTTCCCAGCCAAGTTTTAGCGGGTCCTAGCTCCGTAGCACGTTACGAGGGGGCTGTGTCATTTCCCATAGGTCCCGGTTACGCAGCCTGGGAAGCTGCAGAAGGTCCTCATGGTGTCAGGCCAGTCAGAAACGGGTCCCACTCTCGATATACGGTATGAGGAACCGTATTCCAAAATGTTGGTCTACGATTTGGATATTGTATAGCTAGATCTGCCAGATGCTGTCTGTGATCCTGAACCCGAGTGGCCGGATCCGCCAGATGCTGTCTGTGATCCAGAACCAGAGTGGCCGGATCCGCCAGACTCGGACTGTGATCCAGATCCTCAGCTACTGAACTCACCCGAGCTCCATGAAGACTGTGAGGGCCCATGGCCCGAGCCGCCAGAATTCGTGTGTGACTCAGAGACTCCATCGGGTCCGCTAGTGGCTGCACGACCACTGGAGATGTCAGCTTTAGCCGTAGAATCTCCAGAGTCCCCATTGGTGGCTGCAGTGCCCATGCAGGTCCCTGAGTTACGGTCAAGTCGGCCTAGAGGGGTGCAATCACAGTCTATTCAGTCACAGAGGGCGATGTCAGTGTCAGTCTGGTCTAGGAGGGCGAATTCATTGCCAGTCTGGCCTCGGAGGCGGCACTTACTGTCGGTCAGGTTTCAGAGGGCGTAATCACCATCTGGTCGGTCTAAAAGGGCATTGGCTAAGACTGGTTGGTCCTCGAGGGCGCAAAGTCAGTCTGGTGGCCCCAAGAGGGCTCTGTCACTTTCTGGCCGAACCAAAAGGGTTCTGCTGCCATCTGCTCCGCCCTGGAAGATGGCCTTGCTGTCTGTTTCACCCAGGTGGGCGTTCCCGCCACCCGATCCGCCCTGGAAGGCGTTCCCGCCATCAGGTCCGCCCACGAGGACGTCTCCTCCGCCTGCGCCGCCCCTGTGGGCATCTCTGCCGCCTGCTCCGCCCAGGAGGAGCCTCCGCCGCCTGCTCTGCTCCGGTGGGCCTCTCCGCCGCCTGCTCCGCCTAGGAGGCCATCTCCGCAGCCCGCTTCGCCATGTCGGGCAAGGTCACTGCCTGGTCAGCTCTGGAGAGCAGGATCATCGCCTGGTCGGCCCCAGAGGACTCTACAATCATCTGCACCGCCCTGGAAGGTACATGAACTGTTTGATCGGCTCAGGGGAGCATCATCTCTGCCTAGTAGGCCCAGGTGGGCTGCTCCGCCGCCTGCTCCGCCTTGGAAGGCGAATGAACTGTTTGGTTGGCTCAGGAGAGCACCTACGTCACCCGGCGAGCCCAGGTGGGCTGTTCCGCCATCTTCTCTGCCCTCAGGACTTTTTTATTTTATTTTATTTTTTTATATCTAGCGTCTGGAAGCCGCTCCTTAGAGGGGGGGCTATGTTACACCTGTCTTGTGTCTCACGCCTGTGTTTATGTTTTCTGGTCCATGTGCTCTTTGTTTGTTTACATACCTGTTCCTCATGTCTCTGCCTCGTTTGTAACTCTGTCATTAGTGTTCACTCCCTGCCAGCCTTGTGTGTCCAGGTGTTTCCCCTTTATCCTTGATTGTGTCTTGTATTTAAACCATGTAATTTGGAATGTTCAGTGTCTGTCGTTAATGTGATGGTATGTGCTTAGCCGAGTGTTAGTTTGTTCAGTTCCTTCTTGTGTTTAAATAAATGTCCTTCACGTTGACAATCCAGCCTTCCGAGTTACTTGTTCCGCTGAAGAGCGATCATCTCCAGTCCACATCGTGACAATTATAGTGCATTACTTTTGAAAATAATTTTCCCCAACACTGTTTCTAACGATGTGATATTCCTAATAATTAGTATGAAGCACAGACTGAAAAAACAGTAACGTTTTCTCTGAACAGCGAGTGAACTCTAGGAAGGGAAGCAGTCACTGTGGGATGCTTCTCTTTATTTTGTTCTCACAACAAGAGTTCAATTTTCCGCTGCATTTATCTGTGATTGAATCTCTCCATACATTACAAACTTCAGTGTGAGGAGAGGAGTGAGAGGCGGTCAGGACAGATGGAGTCAGTGGGAGGAGGGCTGAGAGAAACCGAGTCAGGAGAAGATACTGTACAGGGCAAGACTGGTCATACTGTATTGATCCTCACTGCTTCAGAAAATGTGCACGTACAACACTAGCTCCAGCTCTTTCTCTCTTTCTCACTTTGAAGTACTCTTTAGCATACTTTTTAAAAACAGTATGTATTATTGAAAACACTATAAGAACAATAAGTGTGAACTAAATGGAATATTTTCTGACACTTAATTGCAAGGTAAATGTTACAGTTAAATGGAAAATAAATAATAATTTATTATTAATTTATATATAATGTCGTTAGTTAAACTTAAAGAGACATTTAATCCAAAAAGTAAAATTGTCATCATTTACTCAGTTGTCCCAAACCTGCTTTTTAAAAAAAGAATTTAAATATAATAATAATAATAATAGTTTGGAAACCAACACGGGGGACAATATCCATTTTTGGATGAACTATCCCTTTTAAGAACTCTATATGAGGAGTTCATTTGCAAAAACAGATAGCTCTGTTTTTAACAAATTTACAAAAAACAAGTTTTCATTGTGTTTTTAAATTAATTTTTATTCAATATTTTTTTTTGATTGGGTTAAAAAAATAGCTAAAACACAGTTAACAAGTTAAGGATTTATGGTCTTTTAAAATGTTTAATTTATTTTATATATATATATATATATATTTATATTGTCATGTATTTATTAAATATATTTGCAATTACACATTTGAAATTACATTGCAATTTAATATGTTTGAAATATTTTCACATTAAACTCAATATTGATTCATTCTTAAGCATTTAAATTCTGAATAATGTATCTTTCAAAACAAAACAAAAACAAAAGATCAGTGAGTAATTAAATCCCTGTGCAAAACGAAAAAGTTAATGTTTCTAAAGGTCAATGATTCTGATCTCCCATTGCACAAATCCCTCAGAGAAATGACTCATATTGACAAACAAAGAAGAGAGCCATTACAGAAAAACCCAAGGGAAATAATAATGTAATAAACAGGGCTACAATTGCTTTATGTCTTGTTGCATAAGACTGTGGCGTGACTGTTATGTCCTGAAGTAATGACAGTGAGCTGCTACCTGAGGAGATCCATCAGAGCCACTCTCCCTCGTCTTTCTCGCCAGCCTCTTCTTCTTCTTGTGCAGTGGTTTGGACTCCAGGATCATCTCCTCCAGCTCAAATGTGGGGTCGCAGTTTAGTCTCCGTCTCTGCCATCACACAAACACTCATTTACATACTGTACGATGTACCCTCGAACAACTGAACATTGTCAAGTACTCTTTCAGTGCTACATTTACACCCTTGTATAAAAAAGGGTGATTAAATGCACATTTAGTAGAATTAAAGTACTGCTTAAAAGTATAGCTTATTTTTAAACTACTTGCAGATAATGAATTATTATTATTATAGTTTTTAACATTTATATAAAGAGAAAACACTTGACTATTTTTAAAATGTAATTTCTATAATCTCTTGTGCTTTAAAGTACATTTATTGTTGTGTTGACTAACATATTAAAGGGGTCATGAAGAGAGAAACCAACATCGTTTCACACTGTACTATAAAAGTGTCATTGTACCATAAAAACATCCAGTAAGTTTCATAAACTCAAAACTAGATCTAGTATATGACATTAAAGTACCTTGAGAGCGATTTTACATAACTACCTGTTTAGCCCCGCCCAAGAAAAACTCAGAAAACGAATCCCATTTGAATTCGAATTATATTTTTTTCACCGTGTGTTTCATGTGTTTTGGCCAACACAAACAACTGTAGATGCTCTTACCGCGCAAATTTTTTATATGGGTGGGTTTATTTTCAAACACTGCTGAAATGTTTCCACAAAGAAAGAAGGCGGAGCTATTATTCTGTCTGTATTGTTGCTGCGGGGCCATGTTCTGGAGACGCTGTGTGTCGTTGTGAAAGTCAAACTACTTTGTTGGTGCTTCCAAAAGGGGACACGACTAGAAATCAGTGTTAAGTTGTGTTTTCAACACTTTTCCAGAACAGTTGAACACAAATATTGGAGTGTGTTCAGCACATTCACGGAGGACTGATTCCTGAAGCTGACAGAGCAGTCTATGCTGACTAGAGACTAGAAAGAGAGGCAATTCTACCTCTGCAAGAACAGTCTGCTGCTTCTGACTCACAACCTTTAAGATAGTTAGCTTTTCTTATTAAAAGAAGCTGCTACTTACTATTCAAATGTGAGTTTTGAGCGGTGAAGGGTAGTGCATGTTGTTTGTTGTTTCTCCGATCACGAATGCAGACATGGTGTTATGTTTACGAGGCGTGATGCAACCCCACATGTAAAAGGACAGAACTAAGTCATGATCATCAGTAATTATGTCTCACTGCTTTGTAATGTGTTACCCTTTCAGTCGAATCACTTCGACGTTACATATGGGATCTCGCATGAGAGACCGTTCGTCTTCGAGTCTT
>JAUMHG010000069.1:12485350-12504135 GCA_032359395.1 Enteromius anoplus
CCTGTTTTGACCCTGTGTGATGTAAATAAAGTCTGCATATGGATCTGCACGCCTCCTCCAGTCTCTATCGTAACAGACAGAACATTAATCCGCTTAAGTTTTTAATTATGATGAATTATGGTTTTGTTTAATGAACTTATTATTTGAAGGTGAGGCCATAAAAAAACAAAAAACAAATCCCATTTAGTTCAAATTTGACCATGGTGATTTAAAATTGACTCCTTAACCAATGCTTTTAAAGTGTGCTTACAGTCTTTCTGCTGATTGTAATGCAATCTAATGATATGTCAGAATTTCATTTTATTCAGTTTGCCTAGGAATTAATTCAATAGATAAATAAAATGAAATATACACTTTATTTTTGCCGTGAACAAACCATTTGCTACGACTTTTGCCTTAATGCAATAATTATATTATTGACACTGCACTGCATTTTATGAGTGAACTTTTAGACAAGTTTGATAACGATTCATCATTTTAAATTTTTTTCTACTTTATAAGATTTAGCAAGAGTTGTTGTTATGGTGTTTTAATTTCATTTGTAATATTTTTAAGAGAATAAATCGTTTTCCAGATTTCCCCTTTTACAGTAAAACACAGCATGCACATGTGGAACGATATGACAATGAGTAATACAGTAAGTGGCAGCATTTCATTCTTTGGCGAACTATACCTTCACTAAACCAAGACTAAATGTCAAGCTAAAAGCAGAGATGAAACTCGACTAGATAACAGCCTCAGCTGGAACTGTGGCATATCCTGAGAACAAAATTAGATCTGACATATTCTTAAAAATTCATACAAATAAACACAAGCAGACACAAACAAATGGCTCCAAGGCTGCAAAGCTCATCAACTCAGGATTGTTCTGATTCAAGCTGTCAGCTGTCGCTCTGTGTGAGAGGACAGTAGACATCCATTACCAAACAGTTCATGCAAATAATGCTGAAAAAAAGATTTTCTAACCAACACCTTTCATAGACACATCAGGCATCTTAATGAAGCTTTTCAGTTATTATACTATCATTTTTTAGGTGTGTCTTGAGGAGTAATGCTGCATTTTTTTTTGGATATTATGTATTTATTTTACAACAAAGCCAATAAACATTGCATGCAATAAATATACACAAACCAGGGTTTCCATAAAACACACACACTCACCAAAAAATTGTAGGGATGACATACACTATCTACGCACACTCATGACTATTCAGATTATGCTATTTTATATTTATACTATACAGACGTATGTCAAACTTCACCGAAATGTAAGTTTATTTACATGCATGTTCTGTCATCAGTAAATTCAGTCTTAGTAATATTTTAAATTGATATATTTTATTGTGAAAGGCAAACGTTTTTATGGTCCTAAACGCAGCTCAAACATCAGTTTAGAAAACACACATCCCCTGTGAATAGTGCAAATGAAGAATGGGTCTGTTGTGAATGTTTTGGTCTTACTCACTCATCTGCCACATCCTGTTTTAAGGAGCCTCATCTCTTAAGATCTGTTAATTGAGCAGCACTCCAGTGTTAATAATTCAAGTAGTTGCCGTGAGCAGAAAAACAGGGTGTATTGTTTTCGTCTCAGGAGCGCGGTGGGACCAGGGGTGTCCCTCTCATGGGAGGTTTTCCATTAGGAACGGAAATGTACCGGAGGCTGATAAACACATGTGCTGTTCCTTAGAATAGGAAACACTTATTAACTATTAACTGAGACTTTTTTTCCTAATTTGCTGCTTATTAATAGTTAGTGCAGTATTGTTTAGGATTAGGGATGAAGAATAAGGTCATGTAGAATAAGTTATTAATATGTGTTTAAATACTACTAATAATAGGCTAATATTCTAGTAATGTGCATGCTAATAAGCAACTAGTTAAGAGCCCCTAAAATAAAGTGCTACTCATACTACTGTTTCACTTCACTAAGCAGTCATGTAACAGGAGCTACATTTTGTAACAGGAGTATGTATAAGAGTTACTGGAACAGGGGGTGGTCAGGGGTTGTAGTTGGGTAAGATTATGGATATGTATAGTTGGTGCACCTCTGTAATAGCAGTGTATATACACAGTAACTCCTCAGGAACTGCCCACTTAATATAAAGTGTAACATTCTGGACACCAACCACAATTTATATGTAAAGCCTAATTTATATATTACATGCTAAATTAGAGTAATCACATGCTAAATCCAGAGCAATGTTCTATTTAATATAAAGTGTAACACTTTATTTACCAAAAAGTGTTGTTACCAATGTTCTGTTACACATTTGTACTTACACACACCATTCTGAGGGTTGTTACACGTGTGTAGCTACATAAATGTTACAGCTGTAGATACTATGTAGCAATGTGTACTTACACTGTGGTTACATACACAGTTACTATGGAAGTACACAGGTATAAGGGACACTTAATATAAAGTGGGACCAAATATTTATGCCAACCAAAATGGTCAAACTTCATTTTAATGTCCAATTAATTTTCGCTATTAACAAAGCATTGACTTATGACAAGCATATGACTATTCATTGTCTCAATAAACTCTTACCTTTCTGCTTATTAATAGTTAGTAAGGTAGTTGTTAGGTTTAGGTAGTATCAGTCATATGATCATACAGATTATGTGCTTTATAGGTCCACATAAACAACTAAAACCTCTTTGTTAATAATATCCACGCTAATAAGCAACTAGTTCATAGTGAGAGGTAACACTTTATCTTAGGGTGTTTGGGGTGTACTAGAACAAGTTTTTACCACTTACCTATCTCTACACTTACAGCTCGTAACACTCCAGAGAGAAAGGAAAACTTGAAATTGCATCATATCATACCTTAAATATTTCTGGGTTTCATTTAAATGAATGAATAAATAAGTAAATGAGAATGTCATTTTGGACATCACTGGATGGATAGAAAGTCTACTGCCATCATGTTGATGATTAAGTGCTCACTGATTCTGTCTACACTATCTGACCATGACAAAATGGGCAGCCAACTAAAAACTATGTCAACTATGTTAACAATGTCAATGTTATAAAAAGCATATCAGCTGCATGCATTAAAAGCAGTCTTCGGTTATTTTCATGACAGAGAAGTAAATCCTGCTGGACAGAGATGAAGTAATCTCCTGAATTTCTCTAATTCATAATGAGGCTGTTGATGGTTTGTTACTGTCTGCGTCAATCCGTCTGGGACAAAAGAACAGCACATTCCAGAATGTTCAAAATTTAGGTTTTAAAGTTTGCTTCTTCAGTAAGACTAAAATCTAGTCCAGCTATTCTACAAAAAATAATGAACTGTAAACTGCTGACGTGTGATGCATTTAATGCACTAAAATAATTTAAATAGAAATGCTCACAAACTGTAAAATCTACAGAAAAAGCCAACAGTATCATATTTGACACACAAATATCCAAGCCCTCTGATGTATCAGCAAATACTGATTTATATCAAGCAAATGTAAAAGTATACTATCATTGATTATGTTTGGAATACTTGTTTTTACATTTTTACAAGTATTTGTATCTTGCTTTTATGTTCATACTTGCAATTTTACCTCTTGATGTGCTTTCTTATTTATTATAATTCACATATAATTCACATTTAAAAACGTGCTTTAAACTCAACAGCTCTGTATCTGTATAGGCAAACAATGCCGCACACACATAACAGTACAGTGTACTAGTATTTGATTCATGTTTGTGCCTAAGACTTATTTCAAATTATTTGTGCCTTTTTGCCATGTCTGCTTTAGTTTATGTGTAAACGCTTCATGCAGTCATTACCTGTGGATGATGTGTTTGTTGCGCAGGTAGTGCAGAGCGAGGACGATTTCACACACGTAGTGCTTGATTGTGCTCTCTGTGAAGTGCACGTTCTGCTGTAGATGATAACGGAGATCTCCTCCCAGCAGCAGGTCAACTACCATGAACATGTCCTCCTCATCTTGAAAAGAGTACCTGTGTTAGACAAATGATGTCAATGAGTTCTCATCATTCACATTAATTACATGTCTAATCTGCAGTCTTGTTTGTTCAACCCAGGCTCACTGGAAATACGTGCCTCTAAATAAATTTTTGCACCCTATAATTATGAACCTTACTGCACATTTCACAGCAGTTTCAAAGTGAAATGTGGCACTAAAACACACGTTTAATACGTAACCATGACACATTTCTGTCACACTGGTACAGGTACGTATTGTAGCATTTTTATAATGCTGCTTGAGGTACATTTTGTGGCCAATCAGAATTCAAGTCTCCAGTGAGGGTCGCTAAATATGAATGCTCTGGAAATCAGGCTGGAAATATCTCCTACACCAAACCCAATAGTGTTAACAAATGCAAAAATAATGCAAAAACATATTCGTGCTATTTTAGCTTTCTTATGTGCGTTTGAGCTATTGTTTTGAACTGTAGTGTTACGGCAACTTACGGGATTCTAACCGGAGCTTTTTGTCGCCTAACCCATATCACAAGTTACTGAGTAAACCAACTGAATTCGAAAGCTCATAAAGATGCATATGTGACGAGTTTTCAAATCGTGTAGGATGTTAAATTTAAGCATGACATTGTAAAAATACTTTTGTATGAAAATGATAAAAAGAATAAAAAGTTTTACTGCCTCTAGTGTTCATATCTTTTGTAAACTTCAGTGATATGTACTTGTTGGTACGTATTTCGTATTTCGCTAAAAAGTGCATCCAGGTTTGTTTATGCCATGAGGTGTGTTTTTTACGTTTTGCAGAAATGTATGAAGAGGCACGTATTTCCGATGAGCCTAGGTTGTATTTGTTTGATGTGCCATACGAAGATGGCTGTTTTAGCAGGATTACTGGAAGATCACCAGCTGTTTAAGTACAACCGATACACCTGCTTGTTAATGCTAATATCTGCTCAGCCAATCACGAGGTGGCAACTCAATCCCTGTTGGGCCAGAAATGTGATCCGAGTGACTTTGTGGAATGATTGTTGGTGGAAGACAAGGTGGTTTGAGTATCTGAGAAACAGCTGATCTGGGATTTTTTTACGCACTGTAAACAGTCTTGAGTTTACAGCAAATGCAGAAAAACAAAAAAGCATCCAGTGAGCGACTATGGCTGGAAACACCTTGATAATGAGAGAGGAGGTCAAAAGAGAGCCGGCAGGCTGGCAAAAGCACAACAATTTATATATTATAATATACTAATAGAGTCTATCTGAGCCTAATGGCTATTTAAAGTCCACCCAAAAAGAAGGCCATCCAAGATTATTATGAGTTTATTTCTTCATCAGATTTTTAGAAATGCAGCACTGCATCAGTGTCTCAGCTGTGGATGCTCTGCAGTGAATGGGTGGCATCAGAATGTGAGTCCAAACAGATGATAAAAACATCACAATAATCCACACCACTCCAGTCCATTACCATCTGGGGAAGACAAAAGCTGCATGTTTGGAAGAAACAAATCCATCTTTAAAATGTTTTAACTTCAAACTAGCTAAAATATCAATAATCTATGCTATCTCCTGTTGTTTCTCACATCAAAATCCAGCCACATATTTATTTACAGCTGTTTTGACTTGTAAATGGTGCTTTTTAATGGAGGAAGAGTTACTATGGATTATGTATTTTGTCTTCTCAAGGGCTGTAGATAACTTGTGGATAATTGTGATGTTTTTCTCAGTCGTTTGGACTCTAACAGCACCCATTCAAATCCTTCACTGAGCAAGTGATGCAATGACACATTTCTCCAAATCTGATGAAGAAACAAACTCTACATCTTAGATGGACGTTCAACGACAAAGGGAAAATGTCTTCAATATTAAATGTCAACAAAGGAAAGAAAATGACCCCCTTTGTGAGGGGTCATAAAGCCAAAGCAAGCTAAAGAACAGAACCTCAGTCAAGCTCAGAAGTTGTTTTCCTGTTTGTTTGTTTCAGAGAAAGATCTCCCAGCGGCAGGCCTGAACTTGTTCTGCTCGTGCCCTCAGTAACCCATCGGTCAATCAATGTCTGACACACTCGGGAGCTCTACATCAGCAAACACTCATTTTACTCTCATTTGAAAAACCATTCAGCAAAGCAGCATTGATTTTACATACTTGCTGCCTGCTGATGTGCCCTTCCATTCATATTTGAAAAATGACTGGTTCACAGAGCTCTCACAGCATTACATAAACTAAAGACAGGTTTGTCAAAAATTACACTTTATTTATACTTTATTACACTTGAACTCTTTTTGTGAAAAGGAATAAAGGAGACTCTACATCATTTCAATTATTAATATGCATTGATGTTATTTCAGACAGCTAACATTAAAATGCTGGTCACTATCAATATTTATAAATATACATGGCTTTGGTCTGTGGGATTGTTTTGCCATTTTTTGTCATTTACCGTGCAAAAATGAAAAGTTTCTCTTATTTTTTCAAAAAGTCAACAAGCCACACAATTTAAGAACGTATACGAATGTCATCTCCATTACACAAATGAGGAGTTACCGGCCTAAACAGACTTGTGTATAAAAAGCTCTTACTTGCACAAAAGCAAGTGATAAAATAAGGAAAATTATATTTTGTGACAGTAAGCTAAGCTATAAATGGCCATTACATTGAGCTCAAAGTGCATTGGTTTTCTTTGGATATATGACAAACTCACAATATTGTCAAAACTCTACTGTTGCTTCATTTGGTTACTTCTGTGTTTATTTATTTTATTTGTTTTGTCAATTTGGTAACACTTTCAATTAGGTAACACTTGTTAACTACAATATTAACTACGACTTTTCCCTCAATACATTCTTAATATTAATAATTAGTGCTGTAATACAGTAGTTAAGTTTAGGTATTGGGTAGGATTAGGGATATAGAATAATGCATTAATATGTGCTTAATTAGCATTACATAAATAGCTAATATTCCAGTAATATGCACGCTAATAAGCAACTATAATAGGTGTAACCATAACATAAAGTGTTACCATAACACATAATTGTTAATGAGGACTGAAAGTGAAAAAAATGCCTTATATCTAGATGTGCATAATAGCAAAATTAAACATCTTAATTTTGCTATTTCTATAGTATTGCATGCTTTTTATGGAGATTTATTCATTTCTGACTTTTCGATGTTGGCCTATTTACCAGTCAAAGAAGCCAGCTTGATAATTACACATATATGTGAATTTAAGGCATTTTCCGCTTACCACCCTCATTAACAATCACAAATCGCTTATTTTGTACACAGTGACTAAAGTTATTAAGATTATAATGTTGTTTAGAATTGATTATCGTTTGAAGTTTGAATATCGGCATGCCTGTAAAATCATGTACTTCTATGCTTTCAGTTGATTTAGTTTAGTTATAATACCACAAACACTGAAAATAAATACTGAACATTACATTTATTTAAAACATATTTCAGTTCATATTTATGAGTAATGTAATGGTTTTGGTTCAAGGTTTTAGTTTTAATTAACAATAATAATCACACCTTTGATATGAAACTGCAGAAAAATGTTCACTTTACACCAAACAAAAGGTTTTAACTTTGGCATGAGTTGTTCATCCTCTAATGTCTCTTTGAGGGGAGATCCTGCACTACAGCAGAAGAACTCATCTAATAAATTACTGATGACAAGGAGAAGCATGGCATGAAAACGTGCTTAAGAAGCCACCGTGACTCGCGTCACATTGATTTTCAGTTGCGCTGTGATTGACATGCTTTATTTGTCCGTTGGCAATGCCTGCTCAGCGGCCCCTGGTCAAAAAGGGACAGAATTACAGCGTGGTGCTGATAAAGCGTAAGGTGTGAGCCCACTTCGTCAAGCTATACTTCCTGCACACACACACAGCTGGCAAAAGAGAGACTCACCTTGAGCCTCTTAGAAGCATTAAAAATGTGAATGGCAATCAGCATGTGTGCTGCTAAAGTGCACTGGCTTGCAGGCTACATGCTGCTCTCTTGTTTTAGACACTCAGATCAGGAGAAGAGAATTCATGCAAACACACTCCACGTGAGGGCTCTTCTCTTTAAATATAAAGAAGGTTGTGGTCTCAGCTGGCCTTCAGAGAGGAGCCTGTCTGCATCTCATTAAAAGTAATAAGGATTGCTTTTTAAGTTGCAATGCAAAGACTTGTGCTATATCTGAATGCTGCATGGAAAACTACTTGAAACTAAATGGTTTTACTGCAGTGGTTAAAAACTATTGATGCAAATTGTTTTCTGAAACGGTAGTTCGCTTATTAGCATGCATATTACTACTGTAGGATATTAGTTATTATTAGTATTAATTAAGTACAAATTAATGCCTTATTCTACATCCCTAATCCTACCCAGCACCTAAACTTAACTACATTAATAACTAATAATAAGCAGCAAATTAAGAATTTATTGAGGGAAAAGTCGTAGTTAATAGTTAACAAGTGTTCCCTATTTTAAAATGTTACTGAAGTGCCGTTTTTCATTTTTAATGTCATTAAATGTATTGTTGTAAAATTATGGTTCACACAACAGTGCGATGAATTTACTGTGGGGAAACAGAGAGGAGACTACAGTTTGGGGAATTGATGGATGGGTTGTAGTTTCATTTGACCACAGGGGTAACATTATTGGGTCACATAATCTCATTGCTTTGAATTTGAACCAAACTGAAAAATACTATATTTCTTCAAATAAAATAGATGAAATGTTTTGGGTTTTTTTTCTTCCTTTTTTTAGATTGTGGCAATTAAAGGTAAATTTCCCCCACAAAATGCAAATTTTGTCATTATTTTATCATTATTTAATCATCTCCAAACCTGTGTGAGTTTCTTTGTTAATACAGTTTGGGGACCAACTTTCACTATTAACTAGTTGCTTTATATATGTGACTGATATAGTGACTGTTTATTAGTACTCGTAAAGCACATATTACCAACTTATTCTGCATGACCATATTTTAGTTCATTTAATCCACGCCATACCTAAACTTAACAGCTACCTTACTAACTTAATAAGCAGCAAAGTGAGGTAAAAGTCATGCTTAATAGTTAGTTAGTCAATATTAGTAAGCCAATATCGGTCCCCAAACTAGAGTGTGACTGTTTCATTCCTCTGTTGAACACATCATAATATATTTAGAAGAACGTTTCCAGTAGCCATTGATTTCTATGGCATAGAAAACATATCATAGAAGTCAATGGCTAGCATCAATGGTTACCAGCATTCATCAAAATATCTTCTTTGTGTGTGTGTCTGTGTGTGGGTTGGAGTAGCGCTAGAAGTAGTCTGCAGCCTTGCAACCTGTATACCTCTTAATTTTGGATCTTTTTGAAAACACAATGAGCTGCCTTCCTCCAACACTTTACTGTATCTGCTGTTGTCACTGTAGAACAATGTTACTGATCCGTGATTGATCCTAATGTAAACAATTTCAGAACAGATCAATCTTTAATCATTCTATAGCTGTCCAAGACTTCCGACTGTATTAATGTATGCTGTTCTTCAATAGGATTCCAGCTGCAGAATCTCTCAGTGACAGAGTCAGTAGTTTGACGTCTCTCTCATCTGACCTTGAGTGCCTCTCTCGGTCCAGCAGAACTCACACACACACATCCGCAGCACTGCAGGGAACACACACAGCGTCTCAAACTACTGCCAGCACTTCACCATTTATCGCCATTCTTATCAAATTCACCAGCACAGAGAGAGATGGTTTTTGTTCTCCGCTGTGGGGCATTTTTACTTATAAATTCCTAATTAAAAGAGCAGTTGCATTGATTTAGTCATTTGCAATTTAGTCATTCCTGCATCACATACTGATGAGGAGGATGGTTTGTGTTCCAGCATGCCTCAGTGAAGAAAAACAAGATGTGTGTCACAATATTTAAGGCATATTTTGCTGTAATTTGGAATAGATTCTAAATTAGATTGGGCAGCTTGGCGTAAAAAAAATCATAAAACCCTATAAATCGTGATTTTGCACAACTTTTGTAACGGGTAGGGTAAGGGGCATTTTGATTGGCATTTGGATTGGTAATCACAGCCATAAGTCATTTTGTGACAACAGACACAATACGTCATTGTCATAAATTTTATGCACTGCTAGAGGGCGCTTACCTTTAAAACGTAAATGTAGGTCGTGATAAGGTACTTGCACAAACAACCTATAGACTCGTTTTTTGTGGGAGGACAGGGTCGAAAATTGAGTTACCAAATTGTTTAGAAACTAACGTATTCGATTTATTTCATGTATGAATAGATTTTCATCCATTCTTTGAAGTTCATAAAATACTGAAATTAATCTTGGCATAAATTTAACTTGAAGCTATATGGAAGCCCATTTCTGCCACTCAATAAAAAATTTTAAAAAGGTTATTTTTATATTTAAAAGGACTTTTTTTCACAACTTATTTTCTCAGAATTGCGAAATAAACTTGCAGTTCTGAGAACATATCAGTCTTTTTTCTGCTTAAAATTGGACTTTGTAACTCACAGCCGTCACTTTATAACTCGCAAGATAAAAAGTCACAATAACCTTTTTTATTTTTTATTCTGTGGCCAAAACAGGCGTCCATATAGTCTTGTGTAACTGATTATACCATTTCTTTTTTCATTTATTTATTTTTTTGGTTTCGCTAACTTATTACACTGCAGTTTTACCTTTGACTTTAGATTAGACTTTTCATACACAGTTTTCAGAAAAGTCAATTAATTTTATATTTCAGATTCATGCATGTCGTACTTGGGTTTAATGATGGTGAGCGTCGATATGTTGGATAGATCCTAAAACATGAAAAAGATATTGGTGTTCTACTAGTAAGTCTCAGATTACATGTGGCCAGGTATGGTTTCCCATACTAGGAATTTGTGCTCTGCATTTAACCCATCCAAGTGCACACACACGGCAGTGAGAAGTGATCCACCATGCAGACTCGAGACTCAAACCCACAACCTTTGGGTTACATATTCAACTCCTTATCCATTAGGCCACGACTGCCCCCTCAGTGACTGCACTGTTTCGTCTTATATCCAACTCTAAATTTCAAGCTTCAGCTGTTACAAATTTTATGCCCCATCTCTCATGCTGAAAGCTGTACTACAAAATGTATCTTTCCAAACACAAAATATTAGTTTGATTCTGCTAATATGCACCTTCAATAAACATTCAAACAGCTGCTTTAAATTAGTAGTACAGTAGTTGCTAACTAGACAAGAATGAGAGTCAAGATAAACTGTAGGTTAGCTCGAGAAAGCCTAACCGGAAAGCTTAAATTTGTGGTAAAAGCTTGAAGCTTTAAACTATTTTAAAGTTTGAAAGTTAGTATAGATAAAAAAATATTATAGAGATTAAAAAAAGGTCTCAAATGAGTCAGCTCAGTAGGTGTCAAGGAACATTTCATTGTAATTGTTAGCCTTTGTTTCTTAGTAGTCTACTTATATGCTGTTGAAACATTGCAAGGTCATGTTTCTGATTACATAATACAAATTGAATAAATGTTATTTTCTGTAGCACTGATGAATCACTTAATGATTTCAACAAACTCACCAGAAATTGACCAGGAACGGATGCTCCAGGTTCTGCATGATCTGGAGCTCTTTGAAGACATTGCGTACTTCATTACGCTCCACGCACTTGAGTTTGTTCATGTACTTCATGGCGTACATTTTCTTTGTGTCCTTTTTCTGGACAATGCATACCTGGAAAAAAAAAAAGGTAAATACCTGAATTGAGTTAATCTAGTCTAAAAGAAGCTAATGAAAAATTATTTAACCTAAAATTCTTATTAGTAGACATCTAATGAATAGCGGCACGTCCTGAAGTACTACGTGTCCCTAGGTCAACATATTTTGTTGACCCTAGAATAACATTTTAATGAAGAAATATATTCTTGACCATATCTCTACACCTAAACCTACCCTTACCCATGAGTAATGCCTAAAATCAGAGGAAATGATAGACACTGACACTGATGCACTATATATATATACACTGTATATATATATATCAACCATATGGTAACACATGATTTAAGATAATTATGTTCTTTACTCTCTACCCTATTCACTATTCCCTATCAAAGTAAGCTCAACCGTGTGGTAAGGATGTCATCTTTAAAGTGTTATAAGCTATGAACTAAACCAACCATATATGAGGTCAATTACTATACAAACTTAAAGTAATGCAAAAGCTTGAAAATCTGAGTAAAAAACAAAAAGCATAAGAAGTCATTTCTAACAGCATCTTTAAATCTTCAAATGTAGTTTTTCTAATCTCACGCAGACTGTTCTAAAGCAAACTCCGGATACCCTTTAAGCTTTAAACAAGATTTTGAGATTGTAAGAAGCAACTTATTAGTTGATCTAAATGTTTGATGAAAAAGTAATGAGGCTAGACAGCTATTCCATATACCGCTTTAAAAATAAACAACAGATCCACTGATGGCCACCTAAGAGAGGCCAAAATGTTGACTTTTCTTAGCATAGACTGGCCACTGCATTCTGAACTAATTGAAAGCATGTAATATTGGTCTGACAGAACCTCACATACAAAAACATTTCAATAGTCCAGATGAGACTAAATAAAGATGTTTATAACCTTTTCTAGATATTTTTATTTTCCAGACAGAGTTGGTTTGAATCGAGCATTTTGGATAAAACAACCCTAGCACAGCACGAGTCTGCTTGTAAAATTTCTATTCTGGTGGAAACACAGCTCCTAGATTCCTGACATGTTCATGGCAGTAGACTGACCATGGACCTAAATATTTGGACTGGTGCAAAAATCATAATCTATGTTTTACTTTGGTTTAACATCACCAAGCTGTGAATCATCCAATTCTTAACCTCTTCCAAACATGACAGTAAAGTAAGTTAGAAGCACATTTCTCTCCAGATTTCAAAAGGGAGATACATTTGTGTATCATCAAGATACGAATGGTAAGGAAAATAAGATGGGTCCAATAACAGAACCCTGAGGAACCCCTCTAGTAATAGTAATAGGAGCTGTTGTTGAAACAAAGTCACCATGCTTCTGTGAAAATGCTCTATAGGCAAGATAAGTTGCAGAGTTAACCGAATCACTGATTATACAAAGATTATTTACATCTCTTAAAAGAGCTGTGACCCTTCCTGACGCTCAACTGAAATTTGGCATTAGAGTTAGACATTAACTGGAAGAAAACAAGTAGGCTGAGCTCAATATCTCTTTTGGTTTGATTTTGGCTCTAATTGGTAGAATTTTTGAACAGCATCATGGCTAATGCACTTTTTTTTCAAGTTATTCAAGTTATTTTTCTAATTTTATGGATACAATGAATGGAGTATTTTTAACTTCTGAAATCTCTGCTGGAGAATCAACAAAGAAAGAATCACAAAATAAAACATTGGCTGAAGGATTTCAACATGTTGAACACTGGCCATTAATAGACGTTGATAGTTGACTTGCCATACTATCAAGTCAATATAGTAGTAATTACCCATCTTAAGGCCAACTAGCACACTTATTCCTGAGTTAATTAAATCTACCAAATTAAGTCTTAATCTACAGTATCATCAGTGTTTTAAGCACAATCAATGAAGGTCGCTGACAATTCAGTTTGGCCTCCGTACAGTCGGTTTCAATTTCTTTTGTTGTGTTTATCTAGTAAATCTAAAGTAAAACTTACTTTCCCAAAACTGCCTTTACCAATGGCTCGCAAGATCTGGAAGTGGTCAAAGTTGACTGTTGAGAGACAAAAAAAAAAAAAAATACATTAGTGTACAGTGCATTGCAAGATGATCTTCTGTAGACCAAACACACACACATATATAAATGTCTAAGCTGTTTTGGTCCAAAGAAAGAAATTCCATGAATGTCAAGCTCCTGAAGTAGAACAATAACAGTATATTTTAGGAAAGCATATTTGAGAAACAAACAGATGTACACTTTTTATTCCCAAGGACAATTACGATGCTGAATAGTAAATAAAACAAGCTGACAGTAGATGTTCATTTCTTTATGAAGGTGCTTGTCTGATTTAAACAGGTGTGCAGTTCGGAAAATGAATGCATGATGTGTTTGGCATGCACCAAAACACATTTGAGCTGAATCTCACTCCTCATCCAATGCAGGCAAACCTTCTGACCTGTGAATGAACTGCGTCCCGTCTCTCTGCTCTCACAGCTCGTCTATCTGAAACTGCAGTCCAAGGCAGTCTAAAGTATGCTGTCAGCAGCAATTACAGCTTGATGGTTGCATCTTGACGGACCCTATTTCTGTTGGTCAAGGACCAGTGACGATTATTATATTTTAAACAGAAGTCTCAGATAGTGTGCTTGCAGTATTTCTGTTGCATTTTACACACAAAACCAGCAGGAGTTCCTTCTAACTGGCACACATTTCAGGAAACGCCAAAAACACTTTAACCAAGTATACTATAATTTATACTCCAAAGTCTTCAAAATTGAAGCTTAAAAACAACAGCATGAAGTACTGTTATGAGTATATCGTTTTTTGTTGTTGTTGTTTTTGCTTTATTTTACAGTATGTCAATTTGCTAAAACTACACTTTCTATTACTTACAGTACTACTTAAACTGAGGGGGGTTACACAGCTAGAAATAGGGACACAGCTAGAAAGCACTATATAGAGTATGCATATTTACTAAATTTGAACTCTTCCTTGTCTTAGGACATTAGTTAGATATTGTATATTATATATATATGCAAGTATTGAATTATGGTCTGAGGAAAGGAAAGGGAAACTCTGTACTGATAATTTTCAATGCCCAAATGCTCTTCTATTTAAATGCGGTGCTATTTTAAAAACTTAAGGTACATTTGAGGGACATATTTTGTCCCACATCTGAAGAATCGGTGACCTATCGAGTGTGGGCAAACGATCTAGGACAGCCACTTAGAGAACGCTGACACCCTTTTTCACAGTGACTTCCAGAGGGGTCATAAGCATGTCCAAAATAGTAAATGCCCCATCTCTAACAACAAACTCCTAGCACAGAGTCAGTATAGCTACAAAACATTACGGCTCCAAAAATGAAGATCTCAAACTCTTGAACATGCTCTCACTTAACTTTTAAGACCTTCATGAACCCATACATGCACAGAAATGCAGGTAAGGTTTTTTACTCCAACAACACTGTTTTATTATTTGTTTTGCTTGGTAAGGAAAGAAATCATACCTTAAGTCATGCATCTTTTCTAAACAATCTGTTTGCATATTTTTCAAGTTTAGGATTTTAGTTTTTTATGCATTTTGTTTTGTTTTATCTGTTCTCCGGCATATTATGAATTTGTTCCATGCATATAGTTTTGTTTTGGCAGTTTAAACATGTTTTGGATTTGGTTTAATGCATTTTTGCTTTATTTTGGCTAAAAGCTAATTTTGCATTGGATTGACAAATACTGGCACCGTTTCCTCCAGGATATGTAAAAGTCTAGTTTGTGCAGCCTGATCTCATGTTTAAACGTAGGTATTAATATGTTAAATTTTACTGCCTGTAAAAACATAAGCAAATTATTAACTAAATTTGACGTAAAATGCATACGAATTATCATGAGATCACGCTGCAGCGTCAGCCTTTTACTTTGTAAAATGGGTCAATCGTCTATTGCTATAACTGTACGTGTGATGGCCCATCTCTTTCTGTGACACACACACACAGGTGTATTGGAATCTGGGGTGTAAATTTTTAAACCCACCTGCAGATGCAAACAGATTTATGAGAACCTCAATAAATGACTTTCTGCAGTCAACAGCTACAGATCTTCTTGTAAGGGTTTACTTTGGCAAAATCCAGTTAAAGTGAGCAAACTCTCATATAAAGTTTTCTTAAATCAAATAGTTTCGTCAGCATTATTAAGCCACAGTGCACAGTGCATTTTAAATACATTGCATTAAAATTTACTGTACATGGCACGTTGTGATTGGTTAAATTGTGATTGGGAAGACTATCGACTTCAATTTTATTCTCTTTCTTGTACAAAAAGATATTGTTTGACTTGAGTCTATATCACAATAAATAAGAAAATATAGGCCTGTATACCACGAATACTCAATTCTTTCATTCAAATCATTTATGCCATCTAATATCCTTTCAGTTTGCGGAAAAGAGCAGCTCAATCATTCTGCTGAGTTTGGTGCACAAATAACATAAATGATGATAGAATTTCACAATTTAACATTTCTGCCATTTGTTGCTCAGATAGATGTCCCTGCCCTAAACTCATGCTATTGGGCTACTCAAATAAATAAATGTTCTGATAAAAAACAGTTTCAGTGTTTTAACATAAAAAAAAGGCTTGGAAAAAAAGGCTATAGAAATAAAGCATCCTAGCAGTTATAAGTTTGGTGTTCATTTAGTAGTTCATGTTTTAGTGCGTTGAGGGTCTTCTTTCCGACTAAAAGAACTGGAACAGCTTGTTTAGCTTTTCAGGAACACACTTACCCTCCTCTGGGTCGTCACTGACTGATGTCCTGCTGGACTGACTGAGTCCCATGACTTCTGCAGAGGTGAAGATCTCCGGGTTAAAATGGAAACATCCTCTGTCTTTGTTAATAAGGATACATGCCTCTGTTGATGAATGACCTGTGACAGGGACAGAGTGAAACGTGAAGAGTGAGTGTACAAATGACGCTTTATACAGAAGTAGTTTTGCTGTAAACGTTCCATTTAAAAAGAGAAATTTTTTAATTATTCAATGGTAAGAAAAAATGTTTTGTTGGTATAAAGTCATGCATTTAGGTTGATTCAGTGTCACTACATCTTAAAAAAATAAAAAATAAACCAGTTAATTTAGATACCATTCTTTTTTTAAATGTAAATCAAACTGTCTAAAGTTTGAGTAAATATTGTACATGTTTTGTTGTATTTATTGTTGTTTAATGCGGCTCATTAGTTAAGTTAAGCTGTCTAAAAAATCAACTGCTTTGTGTTTCATAACAAGCTCATAAAGAGCCCAAAATAATAGATATTTTGCAGAATACTCCATTCTAATATTTCAAAACCTTTTTCATTTTCTTTCTCTTTTTCTTTAAAAAAAAATATATACATATGCACAAGAAATAACAAAAATAATCCTCACTTGATAAATATACGTTCACATTTTATTTTAAGATCAAATTCTCATTATTAACTAACAATTAACAATGCCTCCTTAATAAACTCCTTATTTTAAATTAATAGTTAGCAAGATAGTTATTAAGTGCAGATATTAGGTGGCTTAAGGTATCTAAAATATGATCATGCAAAATAAAATAAAAAATAATATGTGATTTAAACGCTAGTAATATGCGTACTCTAAAAGTAAAAGTGAGAAATTGTTCTTAAAGTGTGACAAAATATTCACTGCACAAAAGTGTGACAACTTGCCCCTATTAAAATAATACACTAAATAGGACAGTGTGCAAGTCGTATTTGATTATATATTGGTAATAGTTTCTAGCAGCATGAAGAGTGTAATGTAAAGTGCAGTGCTCAAGCACGCTGTATAGACCTGTAGCTGAACTCCGTGACATTACATGATAAAATGATGGGAAATCGCACACTTACCGCTTTGTACGACAGGATGCTTGAAATGCTCGAGCTAAAGAATAACAGCGACCCTCGAGGCGATGGAGACAGGCGAGACCGCAGCGTAAAGGTGAGACTATCCCACACAAGTTCTGCGCTCTCCGCAATGCTGCGAGAAGATCCTTGCAGAACCGGAGTCAATGACACACTGATGCAGAACACACACACGCTCTGGCTGCTTCACGCCTGCATCACACACACACAGAGACGTCCTCAACTGTTGAATAAAAGCGTCGTTACGCGTCTGGCTACAGATCTGAGGTGCATCGCTTGTGATGATGATGATGAAGAAGGTGGAAGTGTGTTCATGCATACTGTGGTTAATGTCGGTACGCAATGTTAGTGCGCTGCTCTCGCCAGAGGCATTTTACTAATATATTCTTTTTTGAAATGTATTTTCAACAGTGACATTATTTATGCACGTTTATATTGGATTATAGACATTCTAAAAGAAAAATAAAACACTTTCATTAATGCGGTGTAACCAATTTGCAAAAGAAAATAAATAAATGAATAATAATAATGATAAATCATGCTTGTGAAGAATATACATAAAAAAATACAAGAGAAATATAATATTATGTTCTATATTATATTATGTGTAAAGTACATGCTCTTCTTAAATTATTAGATTATTTGACCTTTTGGGCCAAGTTTAGTGTTTGACCAGGCTACTGTTCATGATTCAAACATCCTGCTTTATTTTATGCATTACATATAGGGCTGTAAATCGATTAAAATTTGTAATCTAATTAATTACATGTGTCGATTAATTCATCGCAAATTAACTTTGACTGAAATTACCCACAGAAGATTAAATGGGACTCTGAAAAATAAAGTAAAACTTGCAGCAGGTGACACATTTTTTTTATTTATGAGTCATTCATTCATTCGATTCGTTCAAACGGCTGATTCATTCAGGAATGAACTAAACAACTCATGTTCTGAGTAAGCTATTGAATCATTTGTTCATTCACTAAGAAACTAACAGCTGTTGTGTTGCTCAGAGACTCGCTATACTTCGGAGGGGATTAAGGTAATATTTCCTCTGTTGAATTGAGCAAAACATCTTCACATCTTCATCTTCTTCTTCTTTTTTTACTTAACTGTTGTATAAAAATGCATTGATGCTGCTCTGCCTGCTCCTGTTATGTCCCTTACCATGTGAGACAAACACATGCTGTCACGCCCTCCAGGCGTTCCATGTCTGTCATCTGTGTTTTTATTTTCATGCTGTCTCCCTCGTGTGCTCCTGTC